>CANUEX010210330.1:0-31803 GCA_948099535.1 Jatropha multifida | reverse complement strand
ATAATATGGGATTACTATTCCGATAGTCAAATGATAATAGGGATGGATTTTGAAAGTTTAGGCTTACTACGGGCCTCGGGTGCCTTAAGCTTACCTAGGTCCTAGTGCCAGTCCGGCCCACGGTTTTGGGTCGTGACAATTTGGTCCTCAAAAAGCCCCTACGTATTCTAATTGACAAAAAATATTATTAAGGACAATTTAGTCTTAATAACTCAGTTAGGACCACATTATATTTATTTTTCTATTTTAATTATTATTATAATTTTAATATAATCCTATTCTAATTAAGAATTTGTTCTATCATACCACTATATATAGATGTTTAGTTTTGATAATTTTTCGCTATCAATAATTTGTTGTTTTCGCTATTTTGAATTGAAATTATTAAGTTTACGATCATATTTTCTTCTTGTGGTAAATATTAACTCTCTCTATTTATAAATTAATAGAATAGTTGTTATTTATATTTATTATAATTTAGTATCTTTATATCTCTTTATTTATTTTTAAATTTATAAATTAGAAATTACACACAAAATATTTTTCTTCCTGCCTTATGAGACCAAGATGGATCTGAGTCCTCCTATTTGCTGACTCAAGCTATGAGAGACACTTGGACTTCTTAATGCTCTGCATTATGATATAATAAATCATAAACAACACAATTATATCAGCGGTCATGCACGAAAATCACACAATACTAAATCCAATCACATAATACCTAATCCTTCAATTAAATAATCTCAACATTGCTTCTAACAGAAGTTGGAGAAATTAGAACTTCCTATGAAATTGAATTTAGTAATCCTTATTATTATATTTTACGTATTATTATTTTTACAGCATATAATTAATTATCTTTTTAGCTATCGTTACGATGTTACATTTGTGGTGATATTGAAGATATTCAAACTGGTAACAAGTAAGAATGATATTTATTTCAAATATTTTATACAATATTAGTGATTTTGTTGTTGTAATATTTTTAATTAGATATATAATGTCTATGAATAGTTTTGTAATGTATTTTAATTTATTTTATAGGTATAATGTCAATTTCAATATAGTTGATACATATAATAAACCTTTGAAATAAATAAAAAAAAATTATATAACGAGTACAAATAATGGGTATCTACGTGTAACGCATATTCTAAAAAATTAGTATATTTAAATGTTTCAGAAACAAATATTATAATCTTTTGTTATATAATAAATTTTAGGGAAAATAATTATGTAGTCCTTAATATTTGACCAAATTAACTAACTCGTCCTCGTATTTTATCGATATTAATTAAGAGTCCCCAAGATTTAATTCCACTAAATTATTTAGTTATATCATCCATTTTTCCATTAAAATGTGTATAAATAGGAAAATATCCTCAAAAATATGTAGGAAAAGACTATAATAGCCTGAGTTATGACATACCATCATATATATCATTCATGGCGTCAAAAGACAAAGCCAAAGCATCCACACACTCATCAACAGTTGACTCACAATCACAGAATTAGAAAGCTTTATTTTTAACAATCATTTTACATTATTTATGGAGAGAAATCGAACATATGTCAACGACTTGTTTAATATAGCAGCGTTGATTTTTGCTTTACATCGTCTAAGAGGTTAAGCGTGAGACAAGTTATTACAAGAGCAGTTTAATTATTCCTATATTTCCCCTGTTCTATAATTTAACATAATTATAAAGAGAGAATGCTTACTACAATGGTAATTTAGTTGGAAACATGCTCTTTGTCTCCTTCACAAAGCCATCTCCAGTCCAATCTTTATCGAACTGCAAACCTTTTTTGATAGCTCTCCTAAGTTCGATTGCTTCTTTTTATCCTTGGACCAAATGTGTGAGTTGTAAAGTAGTCGAGCGATGCCTCGAGAAACCAAAGAATTCAAACAACAAATTAGAGATACAATGCACTACCAAATCTCTAATCTTGTGCATGTTTAACTATAGCTCAATATCCCACGTCAGGAATTTGAGCAAATGAAGTTGTGGGCTTTAGCTATAAATAAAGCAACCCCCTCCTATGTTTTGTATCCCAAGTTGAAAATAACAGTGGCCTATCAATTGGCTTAATTGTCTCTTTTCTCTATTTGTAATATTTTTAAATTAGAAAAATATTAAATTGAGTAGTGTTTGAGAACATGGGCAAAATTGGTTGAACCTCGTTAAATTAGTGAGTCTCCTTATTTGTTTATTTTATAATTTTTCATTGCGCATTTTATTTCGAAGCTATTTTATTAGGGTGTAATTTTTAGTACAGTCATTCATGCTCATTACACATATTTACTATTCACATAATAGTAATTGTTAAAATAGCAACGCTTCCGCAACAATTGGTATCAGAGCGAAGTTTTTGAGTATGCTCTGTGGTTACTGCTTGATCTAACCTGCCACATTAGAAAATATTCTTGGTTATTGAATTTTGTCTTTGAAAGCTATTAAATAGAATTTGTAGCAAAAATGGTTGATGATAAAAAACTTTCACACCTTCGGTGTCGACTTCCTCCTCATCTGTTCTAGCAAGGAATGCTATGAACAATGCAAGATTTACGATGGAAATATTTTATGGAACTGGCCATTTCGGTATGTGCCAGAGTGAATTTCTAGACACTCTTTTTCAATAACGTTTAGATGTTGCTATTAAAGAGGAGAAACTAAAAGAGATGGAGGAGAATGAGTGGAAGACCATGAATCGGTTGGCATGTGGTACAACTCACTTGTGTCTTCCTAGAGAGAAGAAGTATGCATTCTCAAAATAGAATTCTGCAAATAAACTGTGAAAGGCACTGGAAGAAAAATTTATGAAGAAAAACAATCAGAACAAGCTCTACATAAAGAAGAGATTGATCTGCTTTACGTATGTTCTTGGTACCATGATGAATGATTACATCATAAATTTCAATCAGTTGGTGGCTAATTTGATGAGACATACAAAGATGAAGATTTGGCTTTAGTATTGTTGGGATCATTTCCTAATCAATATGAGTATCTTAAAACTACTCTACTTCATGGAAATATTGTAGTGACTCAGTTTGACATATAACTTTGCTCTTGAATCCCTTCTAGATTTTACCCTCTCCATTGTAGCTCTTCCTCGAGGGTTTAGTCCCAGAGGTCTACCTGACTCAGTTTGGTCAAAGTGAAGACCAGCGGCGGAGACATAGGCGATGAGTTTAACAGACGTTTGGAAAAGAGTTGCGTTACCCTCCACTTCAATGGAGCAATTAATTTAGGGTATTATCGTCTTTTTCTAAATAATTTTGAGGATATTTTTTATCTTTTCACATATTTTAATGGAAAAATAAAGGGAAAATGGATAGAGGGACTAAATAGTTTAACGAAATTAAATCTCGAGAACCTTTAATTAAGAATGATTTCAAATCTTTGAGACTAATTAATAATTTTCCCTATATTTTATTTTGGTACATTTTTATAAGAAAATATTTGCTTCATAATTTTTTTTAAATAAACTAATTGTATTAATGGAATTCATTAAATACAATTGAAGCATAAAACTGGGAAGAATCCACTCTTTAAGACGAAATACAGGATAAGCATGGGTTGCAAAAAGATAATAATTTAATTGGCTTATCTTTTTTTAATATAAACAATGGAACAACATATATTATAATTATAATGTGGTTTTCAAGTATTTATATAATTTTCAAAAATAGATTTAAAAGTAAAATCTTAAAATTCTTCTAAATAATGTTATAAACATGAAACTTATATTGTTTTAATTTAATTTAAATGTTAAGTATATATACAATACATATTAACATCAATGAGTAATACTCGCGCATGTTGGGCAGATGTAAAAATTTTATTATTATTTCTTATTATTTGAAAAATATTAATGATATTACTAATTTTATTAATTATTTAAAAAAGAAATATAATATTTTATTACTTTAAAAAAATATTAATATTTTATTAATATATTAATATTAATGATAATTAGTCACGTAGCCGTGCCATGTGCGATTTTTGTGAATTTGTATATTTTTATTGTGTTATATAAAATTTTTTTAAGAAAATTCTTAAAAAGTGTTTACGTAGTCACCTCTTATAAATAGCAAATCCAAAAATATATAAAATACATAAATAATGAATGTGTTAAAGTAATAAAATATCTATAATATTAAAATTCTTCTATCCAAAATTATAGTTAATGAATAAATCAATATTCAAATATGAGTCAAATTATAAAAAAAGTGAGGAATATACACAAATAGTCAAATTATGAATGTGTTTACATATGGTATTCAAAGTTTTAATTGTAAAGTTTATTAGCTTTGAAATTCTAAAATTATAAACTAAAAATTTAATTATCATAATAAATTATAATAATTGACGGAGCATTGAAATATTTAATTATAAAACATCCACTTACCCGTTATCATAACGTTTATAAAATGCAATTTACGCCACTTCAACATATTAAAATTCTAAGAGAATGCCACGTCAAATTTTAGGACTCTATTTTTCTATATTTATATATATATTAATTCTACCTTCATCAATTTTTAAATTAAAAGAAAATAAAATTAGAAAATAATCAAAAATAAAAAAACCATGCTACTACTTATGAGAAACTAGCTGAAGGTCTGCACAATGCACGAGTCAATTTATAATTTAAGCATAGTATAAATGAATTTGGAAAGTCATCGCAATTGATCTTACATTTCAAAGGCATCTAATCATTAGTTACGTAGATGGTGCTTGTTTTCTATCGCAGAACGTATTTAATCTAAGAAAAAATTATAAAATTATAACATTTTAGAATAAAACAAAACAAAGATGCACAAGTATGGAATAATTGACTGAAAAAAACCCTAGTTCCTCTTTTTCTCTCTAGTCTTCTAACCTAGTTTTAGTTTGGAGTTCTTGCAGTTTATTAGTAGTTGGCCCCAAACTTCTACTCTTCCTTTTGGTTACCTTCTTTTTCTCTTAATCTTTTATTGACTTTAATAAATTCAAATCTATTTTTCCTATAACACATTTGTCTTTTTTGTTTGTTTTTGTTATTGTTGTTTTGTCTCCATATTTAAAATTTTTTTGTCCCTTCTTTCTAAAGGTTATTACTATATAAAAATATGATATTTGATTCTATACTTTAAATCTTGACTTGCATATGTGGGTCTTCCATCAATGGAGTTTGGTAGTACGGTTTGTTCCTCTATTGATGTTGTTGATGCGTAGCGACGAAAACTCATCTATGTTCATCATATATTACAAATCTTAGAAAAGCAATCTAGATATAGAAAATCGAGAGAAATTATTATTCTGTCATTGAAATTAATTAACATACTAGTTGTTGCTATGAAAATTTATATCTTTTGTCAATATCAACTCCAAGAAAAAAATCTAATATTATATTGTTTTAGTTTCATTATTTAAAAACATATGAATTTCTTTATTTTATTAAAAGATCACTAAATTCTATTGGCTATTAACAGTATAGTTCTATGACTGATCCATATGAATATTTGTAATTCTTCATAATATTATTAATGAGTTACATTTCAAAAAAGAAAAATAAAGATGTACACAATCATCACAGTAATTAGGTAAAAGATAGAAGACATATTTTAAAAAAGCAATATACATGAACACCAAAAAGAATTGTTAAAAAGGATAAAATCACAATCAAATACTAAGACATATAAAATATCAATAAAAAAAAATGCAAGAAGCATGAAGAGGATACCGACCAGCATGCTTACCCTAGATGAGAACATTGATCACAACAGTAAGCAAGGGTGAAGCTATGTTGAACCAAGGGTGGCGAATAGCCCACCTCCCCCCTCCAAAAAAAAAAAAATTTAAATAGCTTGCTTTGGTTAGGCTCAAACCTTGGCCATTCAAGAAAATATAATATTTGCTCCCACCACTTTGCCCTCCCTTTTAACTTGTATGTTTAACTTTTGCACCCCCTCTGAATTTAAATCCTAGCTTCGCCCCTAACTGTAAGAAACTTATTAATTATGCTAATAAAATTGAAGATTGTTACAAATATAAAATTTCTTGCTGCATATCTAAAGAAATTAATAGCCTTACAAAGACAATGCAAAAAATGCATCGAATTCAAACAATTCTCAGCCTTCAATCCTAAAGCAACAAAAACCTCATTATACTATGTATTTAATTGGATTATTTACATTAAATGATTTTTCAACATATTTTATAATAATAATATTAGTACATTTTGTATGTATCTAACTGGACCAAGTTCAGAATAGTTGTTTTATACTGACTATTAAAATATATTCTCTAGGATATTAGAAATAAGATTTAGGTTCTTAATCTTGATTTAATTAATATGAGCAGATATATATTGTTTTGTGCTTTAATTCATTAAAGAGTTAGTTTCATTTATCGAGATATTAATTCTCAGTGAATTGGGCAAAAACAACTTGTATTTGTGAAATATTAATTAATGATAAAATCTATGTCTCGATTTAGAGAATGATGGTGCATTTTAAGTAAGGTTATAAAGTTTCATTGTGTAAACCTTACAGGTGGATTTTTAATCCGACACATAAGATAAGTTAAGCAATAATCTTAAATATTAAAATTGTCATTGAAATAAATAGTCAGTGATTTATTTTATTTGACAAGCATATGTAATCTTCACATGGAGATTATAAATTATTGTTTTGTAGAAAGTTAAATTAATAAGGAGTTCAATAATGAATTTTTAGTGGAATAAATTATGATTAATTATAATAAGAATGTATTGATCCTGTATGGATTCTTATTATAATTTACAGGTTTATTAATTTATTCCTGCAGTCTCTGTTGTGCCTTAATTATTTAAACAGCATGTGGGTCATGTATTTTAAATAATAAATAAATTATTTTTTTATTAAAATTTTGTTTATTAATTTTTAACTAAAAATGGATAATCTATTTTATTTTTAATATTAACCACGTGAGTAATAGAACAATTAATCTTATCATTTGGATAAGAGAGTACATTCGTTTTTTAATACAATCTTCACATAGAAGAGTATTCAGAGGAAAATGGAGGATAGACTCAAGAGTCATATGTTCTGTACTTTCTGCCCACCCAAAAAACTAGAATTCATAGAATCAATTGGGTCTCAGAATTGGCTATGCTCTCTGGAAACCGAATGAATTTTTTGGAAGTTGTGTCTTTTGGGTGATTGTTTTTCACGTGTTTTGCTCGACAACAAACTTGCCGGTGTAAGAATGGATGACCAACGAACCACAAGCGTTGCGCGACCACTAATGTCCTGGTCTAGCAGTGGCAGGGCTCGGCCTGAGCAAAAAATGACAGCTGTCTTAGGTGGCAGCTAGGGTTTCTTCTTAAGGAAGAAGAAGAAGTTTTGGCAAAATTTTTGAATAATCCTCTAAGTTTTTGAAAATTTTCAAATAGGCCTAAATTTCCTAGTTTTGCAAATAGGTCCTAAACGTTTTATTCAGGCGCTGAGAGTTTTTTAGTTTTGCAAACATGTCATTTTCATACAAGTCCTGGAAGTTTCTTAGTTTTGTAAATAGGCCTTAAGAAAATTTATTTGAATTTTGTTCAAGTTTTTTTTAAATTCTTCTAGAAATTTGTTGTATTTTTTTTAAAATTATAGACAAATAGAATTTATTATTTTTCTAAAATAAAAAAATTAGTTTTTGTGTTTTTCATTACATGCTAGTTGTGATTACTTGCATATTCCTCCCTATCGGAAGATAATATTTTTAATGTGATCACTATATCTAGTCTAATATTATCTGTATTTATTTATCTCTCCATTTGAGTAAATTAATTAGGGGCATGGACTAAATGTAATGTTTTTCCACTTATAAGTGTTTTTTGGCGTGTTTCTCCTATGGAGTAGCGCATGTCTCTTCTTTTTTTCTTTGCATGACATGTGATTAGTTTAATTCTCCCATTGAGATTGATATTTAGGAATGTTGTTAGTAATGTATAAGTGAATTTTAGTATCATTATTATTTTTTTTGCAATTATGATTTAAATTATGTTAGTTATTATTTTATATGCTATTTCATTTTTAAAGCATGAACTTATAAAAGAAATGACATCATTTAATCCCCTAGCCAATATCTTAACCCAAAACAACCTTGAGGGTCCAAACTATGTGGGTTGGAAAAGGAATTTGGACACTGTGCTTATAGTTGAGGAGTACAAGTTTATGCTTAATGAGATGTGTCTTGAAAACCAGGAGAGAGTGCCTCTGCTGAGGTCACCAAGCTTACTAGAAATGCGTTAAGGCTAATGAGATGGTGCGATGTTACATTTTGGCATCTATGTCAAATGTTTTGCAACATTAGCATCAGATGGACACAACTTATGATATCTTAAAATTGAGATGGTCTTGAACTCTCTACCAGCCAGTTTTCAGTAGTTTCATTTGAATTATAATATGAATAAGATCGATTTTACTCTATTTAAGTTACTGAATGAGTTGATGGCTATTGAGACTATTATTAAGTAAGGAGATGTACTTGTTGCGCTTAATGTTGAGCGAGGTTCTTCTTCTGCCTAAAAATAGGGTAAAAAGAAGAAAAAGGCTCACAAGCCCAAGCCCAAAATAGTTGTTACAGCTAATGGTAAAAATGGTGTTATGAAAAAGCCTAAGGGCAAGTATATTTCATTGCAAGTAATGTAGTCATTGGAAGCAACAATGTCCAACTTGGAGAGCCAAAAAAAAGCAAGGTACATTTCTTTTTCATTTACTAGTTGTTGAAAATTGTGTAACGGTATTGACTGCACTCCAATGGTGTGTAAACTCAAGAGCCACTAATCATATCTACAATTCTATGCAAGGGTTTCAAGTAACTCACTAGCTAAGTGAAGGAGAAGTCAACATCTTTCTCAGAGATGACATTAAAGTTGTAGTTTTAGCTGCAAGGAATATTACCCTTAGTTTTAAGAATAATAGAACATTAGTTTTGAGGGATGTTTTGTATATTCCTTCAATTAGAAGGAATTTAATTTATGTTTCTAGATTGAGTAAGAATGGTTATTCAGTTTGTTTTAATGAATTTTATGATGATTATATCATTATCAAATTTAGAAAACAAGTGATTTGTTTTGGCTCATTAAATGATGATCTATTTATTCTTAAAGTATCACTTGAACTGTAACTTAATGACTGAAATAAATAACTTTGATGTTGTTGTACCATTAAAGAGAAAATGTCCTATTGAATTTAATTATACATATGTTTGGCATTTAAAGCTTAATCATATTAATTTAGACAAAATTTCTAGGTTAATTAAGAATGGACCCTTGAGTTCATTAAAAGTGGAGGCACTACCAACCTGTGAATCATGTCTAGAAGGTAAAATGATTGAGGGACATTTTCCCTTAAAGGGTAATAGGGCAAATGATGTTTTAGAATTCATTCGTTCTGATTTTTGTGGCCCAATGAGTCTCCAAGCAAGGAATGGTTTTGAGTATTTTGTGACTTTCATAGATGACCACTCAAGGTATGAGTAAATCTACCTGTTGCACTGTAAGTTTGAATGTTTTGAAAAATTTAGAGAATTTAAAGAAGAAACGAAGAAGCTAGATGGAAAATATATCAAGTCACTACGGTCTGACCATGGTGGCGAATACCTTTTTAGGGCATTCGTTGCTTATTTATCAGAACAAGGAATTACTTCACAATTGTTTGCACCTAGTATGCCACAATAGAATGGTGTAGCAGAAAAGAGAAATAGGATGCTTATGGAAATGGTTAGATTATATATTGGTCTACCAGTTAGGAGATCTTGTACTCGTTAGGTATACAGATTCAGACTTTCAGTTTGATAAGAACTCTAGAAAATCCACCTCAAGAAATGTGTTTTTCTTGGGAGATGGAGTAATAAGTTGGAGGAGTATTAAGCAAACTTGTGTTACTGACCACCATGAAAGCTGAATATGTGGTAGCCTTTGAGGCAGTCAAAGAAACAGTATGGCTTAGGAATTTCCTAATAGATCTAGGTGTGGTTCCATTAGTTCAATCGCATATCATAGTTTACTGTGATAATAGTGGGACGATTGCAAACTTGAAGGAGCCACAAATCCATAAAAGGACAAAACACATTAAGTGGAAGTATCACTTGATACGAGACATAGTTCAAAGGGGGTGATGTGATGGTGATGAAGATTGCATTAGAAAATAACCTAGTTGATCCTTTTGCAAAGAGCATACCAGTAAGGACTTTAATAGTCATGTAGAAGGAATGGTAGTTAAAATAATAGATGCATGGTTTTGAGTCTAAATGAGAGATTGATAGATATATACTATTAACCATGCAAATTTAATAGTATAGCTTTGATGTTTTTCTTTGACAAATTATTTCTATGTATTTAATTGGAGATTTGCATTAAAAGAATAAATTTTTCAACATATTTTATAATACTAGTGTTAGAACATTTTGTATGTATCTAATTGGATCAAGTAGAGAATGTTTATTTTATACTGACTATTAAAACATATTATCTAGGAGATTAGAAATAAGATTTATTTTCCAAATCTTGATTTAATTAATATGAGCAAATATAAATTGTTTTGTGCTTTAATTCATTAAAGAGTGAGTGTCATTTATCAAGACAATAATTCTTTGTGAATTTGGCAAAGACAACTTGTATTAGTGAAATAATAATTAATGATAGAATTCATGTCTTAGTTTAGAGAATGATGATGCACTTTAAATAACCTTACAAGGTTTCATTGTGTAAACCCTGCAGGTAGATTTTTTATTTGACACACGAAATAAGTTAAGCGACAATCTTGAAGATTAAAATCGTTACTCAAATAACTAGCCAATGATTTATTTTAGACTTAATTATAAATTTAGTGTCTGAACTTATAAAAATTTTCTATATCAGTGTCTCAACAGAAAATATTTATAATCAAGTGTCCGAATCGATTAATTTTTTTTAATCTGGTCTCACCGTCCTACATGGTTTGTTGGAATTGTGAACAGGACGTGTGAGACCCACTAGTTAAAAATGAAGCTGAGTAGGACGCCAAATATTAATACACATCAAATTTGATGCGTCAAGCATTGACGTGTAAAATCATAGGACAAAAATATCCTTTCTGCTATTCTCCACCCTACTTTCAATCAATCACTTGAAAATTCAACTCTCCCAAAATGGAGAGAAACTAACCCTAACACAATCACAACCCAATGACAAACAAACCAAATCGAAGCCTTGTCTTCAAAGGATCAAAGCACTATATTAAATGATTTGCAGATAAAAAGGATGAATCACAGAGAAGAAGACTCGAAGAAGCAACTAATCACATTCATTGATGAAGGTTAGTGTCAAATCTATTCGTTGTTTTACTCTTCTCAAATTTTGAATCACACAATCAAGGGATAAAGTTGTAAGTTAAGGTTAACCCGTTTCTATTAAAAAGTGACTGGAAATGTGTCAACAAAATTCTAGTTGGTTGGTTGGTTGAGAGTTGCAAAGAGGCCGTGAGAACTTTCTAGAAATTGCAAGTTTTAGGGATTAGCTTTTGTCTATTAGAACAGCTGTTAAGGGTGATAAAGTCAGTTAGGTTTTGATATGCTTGGCTAATGTATTTGAGTTGTAAATACTTATCTTTTGTAACTGATTGTGATAAAGCCAGCTGGGTATACTTGTTGTATATATATACAAAGAATATGAGAATATGAAATACCACTTCTCATCATTATTTATGTGTTCCCTTTTAGGTATCAGAGCCCGAAACTCTTCTGGTTTCTAATTAAGATCCAATACTGATCCAAACTCTTTCCTTCAAAAATTTAGATGGCATCTTCATCCTCCAACGTTTCAAACGTTGTTCACTCTTCTGGGAAGACTCTTGTTTCATTTAATGCTTCTCAGTTTCCTTTAAAGCTTACGCAACAAAATTACCCAACCTGGCATGCTCAAGTTATGCCAGTGTTTAAGGGACATAATCTGATGGGGTATATTGATAGAACATTACCCTGTCCTTCTCCAACAATTCTCAAGGATGGAAAGGAGGAAGCTAATGGTGATTATAACTTCTGGATCTGTCAAGATTAGTTAGTTTTGGCAGCGATCATAGCCTTAACATGTTTTTCGGCTATGCATATCATTTCTTCTGCAACATCTTCTGCTGATGCCTGGAATAAAATCCAGACTTCATGTGCTAATCGTTTTGCTACTAGGATACTTTCTCTTTGAGAGAAACTCACTAATTTTAAGTGAGGGTCCAAGCTTGTTTTTGAATATTTGCAGATCGTTAAAACTATCTCTGACGATTTGGCTCTCTCTGGGAGTCCTATTTCTGATATTAATCTTGTGATATATGTTCTGAATGGTGTGGGTTCAGAGTTTCGAGATATTGCTGCAGCTGTGTGTGCTAGAGATTCTGTAATGTCGTTTGTAGAGCTTCAAGATAAACTTCAATCTCATGAGTTATACTTGAAGTAGGTTGATCCCTCTTATGATCTCGTTCCTATGGTTGCTAATAATGTTCAAAAAGGGTCTGGTAGTCGTTAGGGTACTCAATTGGAGTCTTAAGGTTTTTCGACGGCCAACAACTATTCTTCCAGTAATCGGTATTTTTCTGGTCAGAACCAGAATAGTCGCTCCAATTCAACTAAAAAGGTAGTAGGTGGTTCAAAGATTCTATGTCAAATCTGTGAGAGACCTGGGCATAATGCAAGACAGTGCTTTCGGGCTGGGAATTTCTTCAAAAATAATTTTCCTTAGCCACGAGCAAATCATGTTTCTACTCTTGATTCTTGAAGCTGGATTTTGGATACAGGTGCATCGCATCATGTGACTAATGATTTACAGAACTTATCTCTACATGCACCCTATGATGGTCTTGATGAATTACATCTTACCAATGGTACAGGTTTGAGAATAACTCATGTTGGTTCACAATTTTTCTCTTTTCCATTAAAATCCTATCAATTGACTAATGTTTTGTGTGTCCCTCGTTCGAAAGAAAATCTGATTTCTGTTTTTGTGTTTTGTTTTGCTAATAATGTCTCAATCGAATTTTGCTTTGATTATTTTGTTGTTAAGGTCCTGTTCACGGGGGAGATAATCACAAGGGGGCAAATTGAGAATTCTCTTTATCGTCTTTCTTCGCTGTCCCGAAGTTGTTCATTGTCCCAACCTGCTGCTCATTCCTGTGTTCGTGATTCCTCATTTGTTTGGCATCATCGTTTAGGTCACCCTGTTGCTAAAATTTATCATTTTATTTTGTCTAAGTTTCAATTGTCTGAGTCCTCTGCTGCGTCTTTTGAATGTAATTCATGTCGGTGTCATAAGAGTCATAGACTCGCATTTAGTGTGTTATCTCTTAGTAGTTCTCGTCCATTGCAGTTATTATATTCAGACTTATGGGGGCCAGCTCCAGTACAATCAATTGATGGCTATAAGTCCTATTTAATTTTTGTTGATCATTTTATGAAATACATATGGTTTTATCCGCTTAAAGCAAAATTTGATGTTGCGTCGATTTTTCCAGTTTTCCAAAAGTTGGTTGAGAATACATTTAATTCTAAGATTGTATCCGTTTATATTGATGGGGGAGGTGAATTTGTGGCTTTGAAAAATATATTTCGTAATCTCGGAATCAATCATATTTTTACACCACCTTACACTTCTCAGCATAATGGCACGGCTGAGCTTCGTCATCGTCATTTGGTTGAAATCGGACTTACCCTTTTACAGTCTGCGTCTTTGCCATTTAAATTTTGGTCTTATGCTTTTCAAACAGCTGCATATCTCATCAATCATTTGCCTACACCTGTTCTAAAGATGTCTTCTCCATGTTTTAAGTTGTTTCACAAACACCCGAATTATCACAGGTTTAAAGTTTTTGGTTATCTTTGTTATCCACATCTTCGCCTGTATAATCATACAAAGTTTGAACCCAAATCAAGACCATGTATTTTTCTTGGATATTTGTTAAATCAAAGTGCATATTTATGTTTTGATTTTCAGTGTCAAAAGTTATATGTGTCTAGACATGTTGTTTTTGTTGAAAACAAATTTCCAAGTCAGTTCTTCTTTCAGTCCGACTCTTTTGTATCGGGTTCCTAGTATGACTATGAAATTGACTCTATTTTGGATCAAACAGTGTCGTCTCAGCCTTCCAACGACACGTCTTCTTCAAACAATGAAGTTTCTACAAGTCCTCAATTTATTCCTTTTCAACCATAATTGCCACCTTCTAGAGTTGAGGCTGTTTCCTCTTCTTCTTTGGTCGATCAATCTATTTCATTCACTTCATCTTCCCCTTCATCTACAACATCCTTCAACTAACATTCCTTGTCTTCTCAGTCTAGTCCTAATTAGTCTTCATGTTTACATATTGAGTCGTCTACTGACCACCTCTCTTCTTCTTCCTCTTCTTCTATTGCGTTCCCATTGGGTTCTCCAACTTTGTCTGTAGCCATCTCTTCTTCACAGGAGTCTACTCATCCAATTCGTACTCACCCTATGATTACACGGTCCCAAAATAGTATTTTTAAACCAAAAGTTCTTCATTCTATTACCAAACATCCTCTTCCCTGCTCTATTGAACCAACATCTGTTACTCAAGCACTTATAATCCTTGAGTGGTGTAAAGCCATGTCTTTTGAGTTTGATGCTTTGATGTCTAATGGAACTTGGGTGCTTGTTCCTCCTTGCAGTGAACAAAATTTGGTAGGGTACAAGTGGATTTTTCGAGTGAAACGGCATGCTGATGGGTCTGTTTCCCAATATAAAGCCCGTCTGGTTGCTAAAGGGTATAGTCAGTGGCCTGGGGTGGACTATGGTGATACATTCAGTCCAGTTCATAAACCAACAACCATTAGAGTTGTCCTCATGCTTGCTGTAACGAATAAGTGGAGTCTTTGTCAATTGGATGTAAATAATGCATTTCTTAATGGACCTTTGCAGGAACAGGTGTTTATGCGGCAACCGCCGGGCTTTGTTGATCCAGCAAAACCTGCGTATGTTTGTAAACTAGTTAAGGCATTGTATGGTCTCCGTCAAGCTCCTCGTGCCTGGTATCAGGCATTGAGAGACTGTGCCGTTCAGTTTGGCTTTCTGCAATCCAAGAGTGGCTATTCTCTCCTTATCTATCGCAACAATGATGAGGTGTGTTTCTTTCTAGTATATGTTGATGATCTTCTATTGATTGGAAACTGTCCAAAGTTTATTCGGATGTTCATTACTAAATTGGGTTCTCGATTTTCATTGAAAAATTCACAACCTTTGAATTTATTTTTGGGTATTGATGTTCACACTACGTCTGCTGGGTTCTTTCTATCCCAACATCATTATATTCGACGCCTGTTAACTGCTGCCGGAATGGATGGTTCCAAGCCTATCTCTACTCCATTTGCCACATCAACTGTTCTTTCGAAGAATCAGACTTTTGGTTTAGAGGTTGATGCAACTGATTATCATAAAATGGTTAGGGCATTGCAATATTTGACTTGGACTAGGCTAAACATTTGTTTTTTTGTGAATAGGTTGTCCCAGTATATGCAGAGTCCTACTACAAAGCATTGGAAATCTTTAAAGTGGTTGATGCGATATCTGAAGTCCACAGTTGATTATGGTATTCTGATGTCTCCTTAAAAATCTCTTGTGTTTCATGCATTTTTTGATGCCAATTGGGCAGGAGATCCGTCTGATAGAGTATCGACGATGGGTTTTATCTTGTATCTTGGCAATGTTCCTATTTCTTGGACATCTAGAAAGCAAAAATCTGTGGCAAGATCATCTACTAAAGCTGAGTATCGTGCTGTTGCATCGACTGCCTCTAAGGTTATGTGGGTGCATTCTTTGTTGATTGAACTTGGAATTTTGACTTCTACCACATCACTAGTGTTATTTTTTGATAATATTTTAGCAGCATATGCTTATCAAAATCCAGTTTATCACTCTCGCATGAAGCACATAGAAATTGATCTTCATTTTGTGCAGGATCTTGTTCAAAAGCACTAGCTCTGAATATCACATATCTCCTCCAAAGATCAGCTTGCAAACTTATTAACAAAGCCTTTGCCTAAGGCATTGTTCATTTCAAATAGGTACAAGATTATGGTCTGTAATGGTACCTCCATCTTGCGGGGGAGTATTGGAACAGCTGTTAAGGGTGACAAAGCCAGTTAGGTTTTGATATGCTTGGCTAATGTATTTGAATTGTAAATACTTATCTTTTGTAACTGATTGTGGTAAAGCCAGCTAGGTATACTTGTTGTATATATATACAATGAATATGAGAATACGAAATACCACTTCTCATCATTATTTCTGTGTTCCCTTTTATTGTCTGCGTTTGAGATGGAAGAGGAATATTTTTAAAGGCTAATGCATCATTTGCCATCATTTTTAATGGATTCTATTGTATGCGAAAAGTTTTCTTTCCTTCTTTTTTTTACTACAAGAAATGTTATCCCCAAAAGTAGAATGCCAACCTCAACTCCTGGAGTAAAAGTCTAGTAGTGGGTTAATTACCAAATCAAATCAGATTTAAGTGTTTGGTTTTTAAGATATTTAAAATTTTCTATTTTATAAAATAAGTAAAAAATATTTAACGAAAATATGTTAATCCTCAATGATATTTGCTAGTTGAGCTTAATTTTAGTATGAGCAAATAAGATTTTGATTACAATAAACTTTTAAAAAATGAAAACAATTAGCTCTCAGCCTCAATACCTAACGACTGACATTTTTCCTATTTTTTTTTTGTTTTGTGCCGGATGATGGGATTTGGATGGCTAGTAGTTGCAATAGTTAGCTTTTAAGTGGAATTTTATAATTACATTGTTAATTACAATAAAATTTTTGTCCTGTGATTTTACGCGTCAATGCTTGACATGTCAGATCTGACGTGTTATGATATTTGGTGTCCTAATCAGCTTCATTTTTAACCAATGGGTCCCACGCGTCCAATTTACTATTCTGGCAAGCCATGTAGGATGACATCAAATTGAAAATAATTAATCGGTTTGAATACTTGATTGCAAATGGTTTCCGTTCAGACACTGAAATAGAAAATTTTCATAACTTCAGACACTAAATTTATAATCATACCTTTATTTTACTTGACAAGCATCTATAATCCTACATGAAAAATAATAATTATTATGTTATGGAAAGTTATATTAATAAGAAGTTCAATCATGAATTTTTAGTGGAATAATTTATGATTAATTATGATAAGAATCTACTAGTCCTATATGGATTGTTATTATAATTTGTAGCCTTATTAATTTATTCATGTGCTTCTCACGTGGATAAGAGAACATATTCATTTTTTAATACAATCTTCATAAAGAAGAGTATTCAAAGGAAAACAGAGGACAAACTCAAGAGTCATGCATATTGTACTTTTCTGTCTAGCTAGAAAACTAGAATTTACAGAATCAATTAAGGTTACAGAACATAAGACTGTAGGGTGACTTGAAGAATTCTGGAAAGAAGACCAATAAGCAATTCTGCACTACAATAGATCAATTCTTGTATTATTTGTGGTTTTGGTTTGCTTTCGTACTTGTTTCAATTTTGGATTGCTTCTACTACTTAATTCTAGGCTTCCATCCCATGCAGTAATTTTCTCTAACTTTTAAATATACAATCGAAAAAAGGGAGTATAAACAAAAAAAAAAAACAAAATTTGCCACAATATATTGAAATTAAAATTGACAAAAATAAAATAAATTAGTAAATAGATGTAAAGAATTCCTATAACACCCATCGCCAGAGCCCATAGGGTTAAGCAATGGATGTCACATTCTGTACTGGAGGCATAGAACTAAACATGCTAAAAATATAACTTAGTGTAAGATATATTATGCAATTGGATACATCAACTAATATAGAATCCTCAAAATGAGACTTAAAAAATTTTATTGGAAATCCTACCAAAAAATTGCCAGAGTTTCGTATAGTACAATAATCTCAAAATATAAACTCATTAATACACTTCTAATATAACAATCCATCTCAACTCATCTTTGCAATCTTAGGTCAACATCAACACTCAAACATTATCAATATTATCTCATCAAAGGACCACTCAAGCTTAGATACTCATATACATTTCAAATTCTTAGAGCATACTTAATATTCATACATGTCGTAATATTCAAACCAAAGGGAACTGAATGCAATATTTTATCCAAATAAATTATATAATCTCCTTTTAAATATAATACAGGCCATGGATACCATAATAGAACCAATAAAAATACGTAATGATGCCAAAGCTATCAACCGGGATCTTCCACAGTGTAACAATCTTCTAATCTCTCACTAGCAAACACTGTATACTATGTTTAAGTGCTTCATATCCAAAAATTGCATAAGAAGTATTTACACAAAAGCATCTAGCAAACATAATAATATAATTCATTTAAGACAATCTAAGCTATTCAAAAATAGTCATACATCATATCTTATTCAAAGATGATTTCCAAATAATAATTTATAATAATTTACCTTGAAAATCATAAAAGAGCGTTAATAACTCATACATACATTCACATCTTACTTCCAAAGTATAATATATGGATTCATGCCTTATTTAATCATATTCACATTCTATTCACATATTCATATTAATTCAAGTATTTAAAATATATTTCACCTGTCTTACATTTTCATAAAACACAATTCTTATTCTAAACATTTACTAATTCATTAATAATCTACACGATATGGGTCTTTACTCATACCAGGGAAGCAATTATCGATCAAACAATAATACACAAACCATTCATATTGCTTAAATACCTATAAATCAATCAAGACATAATTCATAATTTTTTAAATAAGCAGTTGTAATCCATTTATTCATTTTAAGCATACTTTCAAGTAAACCATATTATTTCATGCTTTATTTATTGAAATCATATTCTTTATTTACCTTCACAGTATTTCATATAAACAAACATAATTCATGAGTGAAGACATTTCTTAAATATTTTATTATCCATAAAATAATTTACTTATTTAGGCCTTTAGAATACTTAGAATGATCAAATAGAGAGGAAATTATACTTATACATAGTGCCCAAAAGTGTTAACATAAACAGAAGAGCTCGTCAGCTCTAGTATAACAGAAGACATCCATGTGTCTAAATCTAGAACCACATACATCAGATCTCTATCACGGTAGGACTGCAAAACATGATATGGCATGCCACACTCATATACTCAACCAAGTAAACTAAGTCCTTAAAATCACTCCTTTAATCAATTCATTACTCATGGCACAAACAAAATATGATATTCAAACTTCATGGATTAAGTCACATGAATGTTCCTACATGAATCATACTTTCATTTCTTTCATGAAAATCTCTTACTTAATCAAATCATATATCAAAGTCTCATATCAATAATTTTTCAACATTTTTTACTCATATTCATGATGAAGATGCATCATGTCAGATGGGGAATGAGTTTAAATTTATTTTAAATTACAAAAGTGATTTTCTTTTTATTAAACCCGTTTCACCTTCAGAAAGATAACCTTATTTTGGAAAAGGGATTTTCGGAATAAGACTCTTACATTGGTACAAGTAAATTTTACAGTTGCCACCCTCTTTTGGGGAAAAATATCAAACCCACCATTTCTTTAGAAATGATTTACTCGGGTTAACCAGAGTCTAGGTAAAGAAGTTGGATAAGACCTTGGGAAGGTGTTAGGCACTAGGACCGCCCAATCATAGGATCGACCTTTATTATTTGTCCAATTATTCACAACTGAGTATTAACATTAACTTTAGTTGAGATGGTAGAATTGTTTTAATGAATTTTTATAAAACATGATATTCATAGACATTATAATCAATCAATCATAAAACCAAAACCATACGAAGAAAGGAGGAGGAGAAAAGAATTACAAATGATATCCTAAAATACATTCTAACCATAATCCCAATAAAATTTCCTAAACCCCTATCTATTACAATTTTACAATTACTTAGAGTTTATTATGAACTATTTACATAATTCCCAAAATAATATAAAGCATTAAAATAGATAAACCAAGCATGAACAATATAATTACAAACAATTATAGTACAAATCACATTAGTAATCATTAATAAAATTTGAGCATGAATAATAAATTATCAAACAATAACAAGAAACAAAATGAAACATTAATAAGATTAATGGTTAGGGATTAGTGTAATATAAATGAAGAATAAAAAGATAAAAATGCTTGAATCTTAAATTGTTGGAATTAAAGTGTGAAAATGTAAATGACAGTGAAGTAAAATAGGTTATAAGTTAGATTCAAGATTTGGATTCAAGAATTTGATGTTCATTATTTAATATGACAATCACAATCCAAAATCTTACTTATTATTGTTTATAAGGGCCATAATGAGACAAAAACACTATTATAAGCATTAATGCTTGATGTTAGACTCAAAAGGACCTATAAGAATGGGTTAATGCATATAAATAACAAAATTTGGGCCACTATATTGAAGCCACGTGCACCACATGTTATGGCATGCGCCACAACTCTTATAGGGTGCAGGTTTTCTAGAGTTCAGAAAATACAAAGTATATTGTTTGGCTGATAAGATAGTGGCATGCACTGTTAGGTTGTGGCGTAGGCCACTACACATGTAAACAACACCTTCTAGTTGGTCACTGATTATTTTTTAAGAAATGAGTAAACTCCTTAATCAAATCTATAAAACTTATTATAGATCCAATTTTAGAGGGTTTGAGAAATAAAATTTCCAAAGTTTTTTTAAGTAATCAAAAATCCTCCTCAAATGCTTAAACACTTGGTCTATTTATAGGCAAATGAGTGATTAGGTGGCCCTAATTTTGGGGCCTAGGTGCCATGGGCCACTGATGGGCCTGAAATGGGTCAAGCTTGATTTTCACAAAAACAGTCCAGGTGGCATGCAAAATGAGGTAGTGCACTAGGATACGTCATAAGCGCACCCAATGCCCTTCCCAGGCCCTGTTTCGATGCAAAACCTCTTAAAACCCAAAAAGGTGAAAATGACCCAATAATCCACTTTTTTTAAACTCGAACAATTGGTCCAAGAATCAAGTTCATCAGATGTCTAGAACTCATTTTATGACAAAAAAGGTTATCATCTTGAGTCATGTTACTAAGCAAAATTTAATCACGTACACTGATTAAACAAAATTATAAATAACTAGGAATTATTAGAAATATTGGGGTGGTGGCGCAGTTGAAATAAAAATAGGAAGAACCCACTCCTTAAGACCAAATGCAACATGAGTTGCTACAAGATGAGCAATTTGGTTAACTGATCTTTTTAACATAAATAATAAAAAAATAAACATTAAACCTACAAAAATACCTTTAAATTTTCGACATGTTACAAAATACTCTAATTTAACATTTATAACTTGGGTATCATCATTTTGAAACTTAGATATATCGAAACCCTATTTTTATATTAGAATTAGGGTTTAGAATAAAATAATAAAAATATAAGACCACAATATAACCTTGGGTTAAACTTAACCTAAGGCATCAAAACTTTTCATTTTAGTAAAGCAATTCACTGGCTTTCTCTCTCCCGATTTTATGTTTCTCATCATCCTTCATAGTCTATTTAGGTTAATTTCCTTTGTAGTCCTCCTCTTCAATGGACTCATCATCCGAGTTGACTGTTGCCATAAGTCGTTGCAATCTCAGTGATGTCACTATTTTCATTAAAGGGTTGGTGATCATTGATCTGGGTGGTGGCTCTCTAAAACTTGGGGAAGTATAGAGCTTCCAAATATATAGAGTGAGAAATAGGAAAGGTCTATAGGGATTTCAAAGATAGAATAAGGTTTTTATTTATAGTGGGTACAAAAGAAGACAGAACTTGAGAAGGGTAAGAGATAAAGACAACTTTTGCAAATCATTTGAGAGTTTGTATATGTGGTGTATTGTTTAAAGCATTAAAAATCGCGTTTCAAAAGAAATAGAAAAGATGAGGTATGCTTTTCTCTGCTTTTGCAATGGCTAGTAAAGAATCAAAATGGGGAGTTTTGAGGCCTTGGGTTAAGTTAACTCAAGGTCATACTATAGGTTCCATATTTATGTTTTTTTTAATTTTAAACCCTAACCCTAATATTAAAATAGGTGCTAATATATCTATGTTTCAATATGGGGATTGCCAAGATACAAAGGTCAAATTAGAATGATTTTACAGCAAGCCAAAAGGTTGAGGGTAATTTTGTAGGTTAACCTAATTCTTATATGATTTTTAAGTATTTATATAATTTCTAAAAATAGGTTCAAAAGTAAAATCTTAAATTTCTACTACATAGTATTATATTGTGAAACTCATACTATTTTAATTTAATTTGAATGTTAAGTTTTAAAAATATATGTAATCCATGTTAAGATTAAGGGTTTGAAATTAACACCAACCTATCATATTCTCGCATGTTGCGCAAATGTGGAAATTTTGTTATTATTTCTTATTATTTGGAAAATATTAATGATATTACTAATTTTATTAATTAAGAAAAATATAAATATTTTATTACTTTAAAATAATATTAATAGTTTTTTATCCATCAATATTATCAATAATGTTAATTCTAATTTCATCAATATTTAAATTAAAAGAAAATAATCAAAAAAATAAAAAAAAAATCATGCTATTCCTTCATTAAAAACTAGTTCAATTTGTAATTTAAGTATAGCGTAAATAAATTTAGAAAGTTATAGCAATTCATCTTATATTTCAAGGGCATTTAATAATTAGTTAAGCAGATAGTACTTGTTTGCAGTCACAAAACATATTTCGCCTAAGAAAAAATTATAAAATCTTAGAATAGAACAAAACAAATATGTGAACAATCTCAATAATAGTAATATACGTGAACACTAAAAAAATTTATTAAAAAGCATAAAATCATAATTAAATACTAAAACATATAAAATATCGATACAGAAAAACTTAGGAGGAAAATGTCTTTTAAAATCATGAAAGAAATTGATCATAATATATAAAACAACAATATCATATGGATTCATAATATATCATATAATTCATTCGAAGATGATTTCCAACAACAATTTATCATAATATACCATAAAAATTATAAAAGAGCATTCATAACTCATACATACATCCACAACATGCTTTCAAAGTATAACATATGGATTCATGTCTTATTTAATCATATTAACATTCTCTTCACATATTCATATAAATTTTAAAATATATTTCACTTAGTATTTTCATCAAACATAATTCTTATTCTTAATATTTACTAATTCCTTAATAATCAACACGACATGATCCTTTACTTCTACCGAGGAGGCACTCATCGATCCAATAATAATACACAACTATTTCATATTGCTTAAGTACTTAAAAATCAAACAAGAAATAATTCATAATTTTCCAAATAAATAGTTCTTACAACACATCAAGAAAGACAAAAGAAGACAATTATAATCTATTTGCTCAATTTAAGTATACTTTCAAGTAAACCATATTATTTAATACTTTATTTATCAAAATCATATTCTTTATGCATATTTATAGTATTTCACATAAATAAACATATTCATGAGTAAAGGCATTTCTTAAACATTTTTACTATCCATAAAATATTTTACTTATTTAGGTCTTTAGAATACTTAAAAGAATCAAATAGCAGGTAAAGAAATTTATACTTATACATAGGGCTCAAAATCCTTAATATAAATAGGAGAGCTCATCAGCTCTAGTATAATAGAAGACACTCACGTGTTTGGATCTAAAACTGCATACATCAGATCTCCAGTATAGCAATGCTCTTATATTACGAATGACACAACCAAGTAAACTAAGCCTTAAAATCACTTCTTTAATCAATTCATTGCTCATGACATAAGCAAAATTTCATATTTAGGCTTAATGAATTAAGTCACGTGAATGTTCCTATCATGAATTACACATTCATTTCGTTCATGAAAATCTCTCACTTAATCAAGTCATATACCAAAATCTCATATTAATCATTTTCCAACATTCTTTACTCATATTCATGATGAGGCATAATTAGCATAGTTCATAACATATTAATATAAATATATCAATGTTTGAATCATACTTTATTTAAGTCAAATAAAGTTTTCTCATAATCATACCTATCACTTACATGCTTCACAACCAAGTATTTACATACTTTCTAATGCCATATTTAACTCCATTAATTATAATTAGCATACTAAATATAACCCATGACTCTTTTATCAATACAAAACATCAAATCATGACTTATTTCTCAGTACTACACAATCTTCTTCATTGAAGGCATAAACCATAAATTCTCATAATCATTTTATAAATTCCACTTAAAGCACAAATATATTTTCAACTATCATGATTAACATCATTTATTATTTTTAACATACTTAAAGTGACAAATATTTTATTTTCTTTACATTCATCACTCATAGGATTTTTGGTTCCTTTAACTGATCAAAACCCATAAAATCACATCCTAATCATATAATCACAAACTAAAAAATTATATTCATCAAGCATGCTTAATTAACTAATCTCATGTCATAAATCACTTTTATGTTTGATATTTCTCACGTAACTTTACTTACATGAGAAATTTAAGCTTAATAACATAAAATCAACCAATTCACACTAAAATCACATTTCATGCTTAATTCAACTTTAATTCTTAGTTACTAAAATAAATGAGTCAAAAATTGTGACATCCCGATCCGGCAAAGTGATCCTAAGAGGACGGGTAGAGCAGGGCTCCTAGCGAGCCTCTATAATGGCAGGCTAGCTAGGATAGTGGAATGCGGGACACGGGAATGAATCGGATCATATATCGAAAGGGGGTAACTAATCATTAAAGGCACCTTTTCGTGGAATGGCTTGAGAGTTGGAAGAACTCCAGGATTAAACGTGCCCGTTTGATAGAAATCCTAGGATGGGTGACCTCTCGGGAAGTTCTCATTTCACCTGCGGAACAAAACTGTGTGGGTCTTGCCAATCTAATATGGGATGGAACCGACTTGATCCAAAGTGAAAAATTCCTCTGGTGGTTGGAGTCAGGGCGTTACAATTTGATATCAGAGCCTGACCCCCTCCAGTAGATATATGATTCGAGGATGAATCACGCTGAAGCTGGTGGGCCTGTGACATCCCGATCAGGCAAAGCGATCCTAAGAGGGCAGGTAGATTAGGGCTCCTGGGAAGCTTCTAAGATGGCAGACTAATTAGGGTAGTGGAGGGGATCCTAAGAGGGCAGGTAGATTAGGGCTCCTGGGAAGCTTCTAAGATGGCAGACTAGTTAGGGTAGTGGAGGGCAGGTAGAGTAGGGCTCCTGGCAAGCTTCTAAGATGACAGACTAGTTAGGGTAGTGGAATGTGGCACACAGGAATGAATCGGATCATATATCGAAAATGGGGTAACTAATCATCAGAGGCATCTTTTGATGGAATGGCTGGAGAGTTGGAAGAACTCTAGGGTTGAACGTGCTGGTTTGACAAAAATCCTAGAACGGGTGACCTCCTGGGAAGTTTCCATTTCACTTGCGGATAAAACCGTGCGGGTCTTGCTGATCTAGTATGGGATGGAATCGACTTGATTCAAAGCGGACGATTCCTCTAGTGGTTGGAGTCAGGGCATTACAAAAATGCCCTAAAAAGGCAATTTTAAGTACTAAGACCTATAGTTTCATGATTTTACATCTAAGTCCACTTTAATTATTATATTCACTTATTAATTCATTTTAAGATCATAAACTAAGTTTGCATTCAATTTAATCCTATAATTCACTAAGTCATCAATTAAGTTTTAAAACTAGTCAATTTACCAAATTTATTCCTTCATTTACTTTTAGATCCTTAATTAGAGTCAATTAGAGTTTCAGGTCTACAGAAATGTCTGAAGTCCATAGAGGTCCAAGTCTAGGTCAATCCAAGTCAAAGTAGCTAATTTACAACTAAGTCCTCAAGTCCTTTAATTTATTTTATAATTTAGTTTCTTAGTTCTTAATTAATTTCTAATTAAGTCCTTTAACTTAATTAATTTGCAAATAGATGTAAGGAGGTACAACCTCCTTATCCAATTCATCATACTTGACCTAAAATTCATAATCACTGCATTAATTCATCACTTATAATGCATAATAAGATTATAACTCAATTGCATAAATTAAAACACAAATTTCACAAGACCCCTCTAATATGGTTCAACCAACACATTGATAATCAAAATCAAAATATTTTGTACACATTGCAAATAAATCATTCTTACAATATATATAAACATAATAATATCTCAATCTTCCAAGATCATAACACAAAATTCCCTACAAATTCCCCTTCCCAAATGGTTCGACCAACATGGAGAAATGCACAAACAATTCATTTAACATGTATCATGCATGAATTTCACTTAAATCATTCAATAGCATATTCAATTGAAAAATCAATCTAAAATCCTAAAACATACAATTTGGGAAAAATGAACGAAGAGTGCACTAACCTCAAATTAGAGTCTTCAATAACATTAATTCAACCTTAATCAACTATTTCCTATTTGATTTATTGCTTTCTCTCTCTAGCAAAGTCAAAAACCCAAAATCACTACAATACTCCATCAAAATACATGATTAACCACTTAAGTGAGATGAGAACACCATGATATCACTTGCATTAAACTCATATGAATTTCTACAACCTAGAACCTTGAGAAAGAAAGAGGTATATAGTGAGAGAGTTTAAGAAAAACTTACCAAATGAGCTTCAAATTCATGTATAGTATATAAATCCTTTGATTTAGGTGTTGGAAATCCTTTAACCAAGCTTGAAATCAAGTGTTTAAGTGTTTTTACGTGAGGAAGAGAGAAGAAAATGAGAAGAGGAGTGAGGAGAGAGAAGATGTTGCAAAGTTAGTCTTAGCAAGTGTAGTTAGGTCATTTTAGAAAAAGGAAGGGGCACTTCAAGATTTTTTTAAAAATATTAATTATGGTCATTTTACTCCTTTTCAATAGCATTTAAGGTGGTTTGACCATTTTTAGAATGTTATAGTGACATTTTGCTTTTTCTACATAAAAGATTGACCTTTTGGTAATTGTAAGAGTAGAATTTGACTAGTTAACTTTGATTAAAATGTGTAGCTAGGATCAATTTGCCATATTCTTGTCCAATGACTATGATGAATTCCTATAATTATGGGTGACTAAATGACCGACTGAATCGAACCGACACATTTTAGTTTGGTTCGGTCTGATGCCAAAGAGAAATTTAGAAGATCAATTTATTCAGTTTGAATAGTGTTTTGTTATTCGATTCGAATATGCAGATATTCAGTTTTTGGGCTAAAAATCGAATCAAAATGGTGAAAAATCGAATAAATCGATCAGACCGACTGGTTCGATTTGATTTATTCGGTTCATATATAAATTTCAATTTGGTTCGATTTGGTTATATAAAAGTTTGGTTCCTATTTTTTGAATTGGTTTGGTTTGATTTGAATCGAACCAACCATTTGCTCTCCCCTACCTACAATAATTCTAGCTATATCTAAAAAACTCTATAGTTGACACATGTGAAATTACTAAAATATTCTTATAACATTATTCGCCAATGAAATAATTAATTGTGAGAAATTTATTTCTTAAATTAAATTGATCAAGACTAATCACATAAACTTTAATTAAATTTTATAAATATTGATTATGATTAATATTCTTAGTGAGCCTAATAAAATATTACTTTCCTCTTAGGCGGTAATATTTATGGCTCAGTAAAATAATACCATTTCAAGACCTGATATTTTAGAGCGTTACAACTTTTTTCCCTTATTTCAAATATTTTGAATTTTGATATAATTATTTATTGAATTTGGATATGCAAAACTAAAATATATTACGTGAGAAAAAATTTTAAACAATTTATTATAATTTTTTACTTATATTTTATTTACGATGAATTTGATTTTTAAAATCTTAGTAGCCATTGTTTAAAATTAATAACAAAGAACCACTAATGTCACTAGTGGCAATAAAAATTTTAAAAATCAATTAACTACAATGGCATAATTATGTAGTAATAGCTTTAAGTGAATGACATTAAAAATCATGTAAAACTATACAATCAAAATTCGTATTTTGATTTTACATTTCAAATAAATTCCAATATTAAAAATCTTGATTTTTTTTTCTAACACGCACATACACACAAAAGAAATGACTAATAAAAAAATGAAAAATATATAATATGTAAATAAATACTACATTTGAAAAAGTAAAATATTAATATTAGAAAAAGAATCTTACAATTCACAAATCATTAGCTAAATAAATGTTTTTTATCTTCCTTTTTTGGTAGAAAATGTTTCTACTTTTTTGAACAGAACTAAAATTTTATACAACATAAAAAAATTATTTTCAAATATTAGATGTTGAAGTTCAAAATGCTAAAACTAATAATAAAAAATTTTTATTTTAAGCCTACAACACATACATTCACAGTTCATGAATAAATTAA
The DNA here is from genome assembly GCA_948099535.1 of Jatropha multifida. Taxonomy (NCBI): domain Eukaryota; kingdom Viridiplantae; phylum Streptophyta; class Magnoliopsida; order Malpighiales; family Euphorbiaceae; genus Jatropha; species Jatropha multifida. The sequence goes on along the minus strand of CANUEX010210330.1, from coordinate 3,308 downwards.
ATGTTTTTTACTTTTCTTGGTGAAAAATGCTCTTAATTTGTTAAGAATACAACTACAATTTTAGAAAATGTAAAATAATTATTTTGAATTTAGTTGTTGAAATTCAATGCATCAAATATGTTTTAGAATGGCAACAAAATTTTATACAATGTAAAATAATTATTTTCAAAGATTAGGTGATAAAATTCAATGCACTAATTTATTTTCATGTAGAAAATAATTCAATTGCTTAATATTTTTCTTATAGTAAAAAAATTTCTTTTTCTTTTTTTCAAAATAACTCTAAATTATAGTTTTAGATTTGAATTTTCTCTCCTCCAATACTAAAAAAAAAGCTCTAAATTTTGTACAATATAAATAGCTATTTCTTCAAAGATTATTAATTTCTTTTTAATATAAAAATAATCATTTTTAAATATATTATTTTTAAAACCATAACATATAAATAAAAGAATGAAGAAGTAAAAAATCTAGCAACAAAAAATCTGGAAAAAAGAGTAAAATTTCTTGCAATAAAACAAATAAGTAAATATAATTTAATATTTGAATGTTTGAACTTATACCCTATAGGAAATTATTAAACACTTTAACCTACCAAACTACAATTGCTCCTTTCTCATCAAATTAGGAAAATATTGCACAAAATTTTGTGTAGAATAGGTGAGATGCATGAAAGGTGCAACCCCTTCCTCTTTTAGGCTATGTATCGCAATAATTTTTTAAATAGCTTTTTGCGGGTGGGGGGTTATAGTGTTTGATAATATAACGTTTGAACTGGCTTTTAGAGATTAATATAGTATTTTATAAAAAAAATTAACTCATGCAATGTTTAACTTTTAGCGTTCTACGAAATACTATTCAAACAGCTAACAACTAAATGCTATTAAAATAACTAACAATGATCAAAACAACTAATTTTACCGAATAGACCCTTTGTATATTATATAAATTTGTATTATGAATGAGGTAACTATGTAAAGTAACCCGATTTCTAAATTTCAAAAAGCTTTTTGATTTAATTCTAAAATTTGAAATTTTAAAACAATATTTTTACTATAACAAACAGATTTATATAATTTAAAAGATGACAAATAATACCAAACCGCTATCCAAATCGAAAGAATCAACCGTAAATAACCAAAGTCATGCTAAATCTTGAAATTTCGATCAAATCGGATCAAACCACAGAACCAAACTAAAGCTAAAATGTTCAAAACAATTTTAGAGGAGAGAAAAATGAAGAAAAGTTCCTCCCTCTTGATCGCAACATGCAATCCTCTCTTCCCCTCGTCGATCAGCTTCCCAACCACCATTTGAAGGAAACAAGGTGGTAATCGAACCTTCAGGCATCGATAATCATGTCACTGGCCTCCTCTCTGATGATGGGAGCTCCAGCTACACGAATCGAGCTCTCCTCCTATAGGTTGCCTTCTCCTCCAACTTGCTTTTTGATTTCAGCCATCGCTTGACGAAACTAAAGTGGAAATTAACTCCCTTCGTGCCGCCAATCACTTTTTTTACCTTCCTTTACGCTAGACAGACCTCCAATAGTGCGAATCGAATCTATCTCCCTTGATAGCTCCCTTTTCTTTGACTTTTGGCTAGCCTAAGCAAGTTTTTGGCGATTTTTCTCACTCGAGTTGGTTGGGGATCAACTTGTAGTACTCTTAGTTAACTTCCCTTGAATGATTTGCTTGTTGGATAGGGTTCAAAGGGATTTAGAACTTAGGTTTCAATTAGAATAAGTTTTTGGGAGTTTGATAAACTAAGCCTTAGATGACGAAATTGATTTAAAAATTGAGTTCTATATGAAAAACTACAATCAATATGTACATTTTGAGAAATTCAGAAACCATCGTCCGTTTGGCTATTATGGACAGTAGCGCTGACAACAACTCCAATGACCTAAATTCTCAAAAGGCAAAATTTTGCACTCTTTGCGTAGATCACGGTATATAAATAGTTTTGCAATCCGATCTCATTTGGCCTTTCAATATTTATTTGATGCAAATTTAGAAATTTAGGTTTAAAATCCAACTATTATAGAAAGTGGGGTGAATGTGAGTTTTATAATCCTAGAAAATTTAATCCAGTTAGCTAGTAAAATAAATTTATTTTGATAGTGATCAATTAAATTATTATTTGTATGAATTTAATATTAATAGAATATCTTAGTCTTTATATCGGACAGTTGGTTATTGAAGTAGATATAATTAAATGACAAGAAATTAGATTATGAATAGCTTTATATAAATAAAATATTTTAGTCTTTTATGAATAAATTAATTTTGATTAGTCTACAGTATTTATGATAGTCAATTGTGATTGGTTAATTGGTTTAGAGTTTTAGAATTATTAAGTGTGCACACACACATACAAATATGTATTTGTGCTACCTTCCACAGGTACCTGCCTCCCTGTCAACTCCACCAAAGGGTTTTTCATAGGTTTGAGCTTAGCAATGTCGAGCTTATGGGCCTTGAAGACTTCAAGTTTATCAAGTTTATCAAGCTACATATCCATAAGGATTCTTCAAACTTTTTAGTTCTCCATTATGCCCTTGACTACTAGAGCGTCGGAATACGGGAAATGTACATTCTTGGCATCCTCTTCGAAGATAGCGATGTGAAAACACAAAGGTTTTGCCCTTCTCTCGATTTGCATTGAATAAATTTCCTAAGCATGTCCCTTTCTTACCGACCTATTGTCTCCTCCTGCAGTAGCCTAAAAAATCATATTAATAGTACTGAGGGATTCAGATCTTATAAATTGTTTGCCCGGTCTCTTAGATGACTCAAATATTGGTTAGAAAGGGCTCTTGGGGTTTTTGTCTCTTCTAATGAATTTTTTTTAACACTCCTCTTAAGATCAGGCGTTCAATCTCCTTACATTGCTCTGTATCAGGACCTACATACTTATGGATTCAATCTCCTTACACTGCTTTGTATGAGGACCTACATACTTATGGAACTCATAGTATTTGCTTTTGTCTCTTTAGGTTGCAGATTCCTCTCTCAATTCTCTTAGATAATTGAAGTGAACTTCTTCTCGATTATCTTTTTGCTAGCGTGGAATGCCTGTCTGGCTTTTGGCCAAACGGGTGAAATATCCTTCTCCTGTGACCAAACTGTTCCCTTAAGAATAAGGTGACTGAATGGAATAGCTCGGTATAGAGAATGTTGATTGATTGATATTCACAATAGAAGTTCATCACTTATATAGAGACTTAGCTTAGAGATATAACACCTAGTCAAATATAGGTACAACTAAATAAGCTAAAATAAAGGAACCTATCTAAACAAGAATCA
>CANUEX010210264.1:0-29823 GCA_948099535.1 Jatropha multifida | reverse complement strand
CGATTCGGGTCTAATTTAAATTAATTCGGTCCAATTAAAAAAAATATTGGTCCGATTTTATTCGATTAATGGTTATTCAATAAATTTTCGGGCGAACCAAAATGATTTTCGATCCCCATAATATTACGTGGCGTAATATTATTGGCTAAAAACTTACAATTTAAATTTAAATGGAAATGTTTCGAAATAAAAATTTCGGGGTATTACAAAGAAATATTGATATTAATTATTATTCAATTATCATAAATTAATATGTATTGATAAATAATTATAATTATCATAATATTATATATCTATTTTTAATTAAAAATTTGTAGTATTATTAGTTGATTGTGATTAATTATATTATTAATGTGTTATAACTTGTCTTTTACATTAATATTATTATAATCTTCATATTAATTATTATAATTATCATTCATAATTATTATTGTTATTATGAATAAAAACTTCATATTTAAAAGAATTGATATAGAAGGTGAACAGTGAAAAGATTTATTAATAGTTTATTATTAATGAATTTTCTTGAATTTGATTTTTAAAGTTTATTTTTAGGGTCACAAAATTTTTTAATCGGAGGACTGAAGGATTGTAATGTGATTTTCCGATTAAGGAGCTTGCTTGATCGGTCTTCTTTTCTTGACTTAATTGGCTCTTGACTACATGATAAATGCTACACTGACCGCTAGAAATAAATTGAGAATGATCAAAAAATAAATATTAAAAAAATTTTATAAAATAAAGAGATTATTTGAAATCGTAATTATTATATTGATAAAGATTGATATTGTAAAGACAAGTCAACAATACATAGAAAGAAAATCAGAAACATAAAGAAATTCAAAATTGAAATTGCTATTTACTTAAAAAATTATAGTTGAATTTGAATTTGAGTTAAAATCGCAATTATATAATTATTTTTTATTAATGGTAATACATTGAATTGCATTTTAATAGCACATAAATAGAAAAATTTTTGAGATTGGGTAATAGACTTTTGAATTTTTTTTTTCAATAATTCTTACACAATTTCTTTATATATATTTTCCTCTATTAATTTATATTACTCTATCAAATTACAAAAGCTTATTAAGCCTTAGGAGAAAGTCATTTATATGAAATTATTATCAAAGACGACACACACATATATGATTGAATTTCTACTATCCATTTTGTTTTCTTTATTTTATTATTTCAGAATTGTAAAAAAAATATTGATAAAACTATAAACTAAATTAATGATTTTTTGAGTATATATTTTTCTTTTCCTTTAGTTTTTATACACAATTGATTTTTATATAATTAGTTCAATGTTTTGAATTTGAAATGGATATTCTTCAGCCTATTAAATAATTTTTAATAAATTTTAAAAATATAAATTAAAAATAATTTAAATTTTAATTTTTTAACTAAATTATATTTTTAAAAACATTATTAAACAAATGTCTCAAATATTATAGATAAAAATATTAACTTGCACAACACAATTAAATAAGTAATAATATCCATATATATATATACTTGTAAAGATAATTTAATTTTTTTATTTTATCTTATCTAATCTAATGAAATATAATGTCAACATTTTATCAGTGGAAATAAATCTAAAAAATAATTAATTTAATTTGTAAGATGAAGGAAATAAATTGATTAACTAAGATAATATAAATTTACCTTTTAAAAGTGGCAATTTGCAAGGAAAGAAAAAGGGAGAGGAGAGGGAAGCCCAACATAGAAGTGACAAAATCCACTCGGAAGTGTCTTGGGAATGGCAGACCAAGCAAAAGTGAGTGGGAGACATTAGAACGTTAGAGGAACCCTCACTTTCTCTATCGATAAAGACGAGAATGACCATTGTTGCTCAAACTTTTTTTCTCTTTTTAACCACAGGTACCAGATATCATTATCATGGACCATTTAAACCCACCTATGGTTTAATCCCGGTTAAAATTTTTGATGCTTCTTTATAAGTATTTTTAGTGAAAATAAAATTAAAAAACTCTTTTCACATACCTGTCTGTATTGTTAATTGAGCCACAATCTATAGATATTGTTGCTGCAAACTTTGGTGCATTATTGTTCATAAATGTAAATAATAAATGCAAACAAAATAAATTAAACTAAATTGGACTGAACCAATACACACCAATTTTTAAAAATTTTATTTTTTAGGGGTTAAATAAATTCAGTTTTGATTTATTTTATTAAAAAATCAAAATTTATTTGATTAATTTGTTTTTAAAAAATTAAGAAAACCAAATTGATTTGATAGGAAGAAAAAAATTTAAAACCAAAAAATTGAATTAAAAATCAAACTAATTTGATTTGATTGATTCTATTAACAATTTAATTATGTTAGATTTTTATATAAAAATATCCACCCCACTGCATAAATCTCTATACAAATATTTTCTGTCCCTCCCACTCATAAGCTGTAGTTCATCTATTTTTTTTTTATATATGAAGAGGATAGGTATACAAATATCTATTTATTTTTTTGAGAAAATTAAACTTATTCAGTTAAATATTATTACATATCATATAATACTAAATCGTATATATCTATAAAAATATTATAATGGATAACTTGAATATATGGATTAGTTCCAGCCAAGCAATAATTTTTTTTTTTTTAAAAAAGAAAATCAATACCCCTTAGGCCTTATCTCATTGTAGGGCAGCAAAGAATATATACAAAATTCACCTAATTGCTTATGGTTCCAACAACCCTTAACCGTAAGCTCACACAAGGGTGTAAATGAGTCAATTGACTCACGAGCTATTTCAGCTCGGTTTGATAAAAGTAGTTCGAGTTCAAGTTTAGTGATGAATGGAGAAATACATATTTGAAATCCGTTTCAGCTTGAAAGTTTTTCGAGTCTTATTCGAGTTCTGTGGAGCTTTTATATATACATATATAATATTTATTATAAGCAATCCGAGGCTTTGTTTGGAAGGGAGATGAAAGAAAATAATGCATGAAAGAAAATAATAATATCTATTTTACATTGAAGAGCGTAATTTTCAATTCATCCATCATCTTTTTTCTCTAATTTTGTACAAGGGAGAAAAATATTTACCTTACCCTTTTTAAATACGAAAAGAATATTTTCTCACATTTGCTTTCCTCTTAAAAAGCCCTTCTTTTCAAGCAAAGGGCGAAACTTAAAATACCTCAATAATTAGTCTTAATAAATCAGCTAAATCATAAAAAATATCCAAAATTTTGCGTTTTATGATAATTGCAACTTAAATCCAACTTAACCCTTCAAGCATTTTAACTCTAACTCTTTATCACAATGATTCAAAATTGAAAAAAATTAGTGAAAATATTAAATATGAGTCCATATTCAATTTTTCCCTACATTCTGTAAAAACACATAATTAGTCCATTTATTTTATATAATATAATGTCAATTTTATATTCTGTAAAAACACATAATATGTAAACATATAAAACGTCAAATATGTAAAAAAATATACTCATTCAAACTATTCAGATATCTCATTTACGAAAAAACTTAATCATTTAGCAATAAGCTCTTAATACCACTTCTTAATCATCCAGTTCAATAAGCTGTTGATTCAGATTCTACATTCAACTTTCAGCCTAAACAAATGACCCCTTAATGTTCCTCTTGTTAGGAAAATTGGCTTTGCACTCTGTCAAGATCTTGAATAACCCAAGGGAAGATAAATGAGCCAACACCCAAATAGAAATACAGAAGCTATCAATCATTTTAAGAAATTTATCATGCAGCTAGCGCTGCAAACGAACCAAATTGTTCGTGAACTATTCGAGGTTTGACTCGATAAAAGTTCGACCCAGTTTTAGTTCAATTGCTAAACGAACCAAATTGGAATAAAATTTTAGGCTCGATTAAATAAACGAATCAAATTTGAATAATTTTGCAGCCTGACAACAAGTTTTTTAATATTTAGAATCCCATCTTATTTTTCATTTGTTATTTTTTAAATTAGGAAAAAATGTGTTGTAGCTAGTTATAATTTTTCTTTTATCTTTTTCTAAATATTCTCTGTAGCTAGTTGTATGTATTATTTGTTTACGTTAAATTTTAATTCTTTTGTTCTATTTTAACATTGTTGGTACTATCGTTCTCGAATATTAGAGGTTGAATTGTTTTATTCTTTTTGGTTAAATTTTAATGCATTTGTTTTGATTTTGAATAGGATGTCAAATTCACCTTTTGAACAAGTTTGTTTCTGACGGAGAGGAAGCATACATTTGACAGTTTCTGAATCAGTATTTTAAGATTATCTAGAAATCAGAATTATTTAATTTTATTTGATATGTATTATTATAATATGTTATTTGGCATAGATTTATATTTTATTAAGCTTGAGACAACTTATGTTTTATGCGTAAAATTATTGTATTGTTGAACATTTAAAAACAGGGATTGAAGTTATTGAATAGAAATTAACGAGACCTTAACAAGCTCAATCTCGAGTCTTTAATGAGCTTAATCTCGAGCCTTTAACGAGCTCAAACTCAAGCCCTTAATGAGTTCAAACTCAAGCTTTAAACGAGCTCAAATTTGAGGTATAAACGAGCTCAAACTCAAGCATTTACTCTAGCTTTTACCACGCTTGAATTTGAGCTCACATCAAATTTCACGAACCAAATCTGAACAATCTAGAGTTCAGCACAGCTCGATTCGTTTAAAGTCCTACATGAAGCAATTCAATTTGTAGAGAGACATAACCTCTTATTCTAAAGATTGGATAAGAAAGTCACATATGAAATTAGGAGAGTGTTAGGCACTCAAACCTGTCCAACCATGATGCTACCCTCTACTCTATTGGCTTTTATGGATTTGTTTGTTAAAATTAATTGCCTTGATAACTGTTAGTTGTTTTAATAGCATTTAATTATTAGTTGTTTAAGTAACTTTTCATAAAATGCTAAAAACTAAACGTTATATGTATTAACTTTTTATAAAATGCTACTTTAACCATTAAAAGTTAGTTCAAACGCTATACTATTGAACATTATAAAAAATATTGTTTAGTTAAAACGCTAAAAACTATCCAAAAAGCTATCACCGAATGCAACTTATAAATGAGTGATGAGCTTACTTATTGAGCCTAACCTATGTAAAATCAATTTTGTTTAATTTTTTTTAAAAAAGCCAAAAAATCCTTTTTTCAACAAATTATTAATTGAGAATTTAATTTCATACTCCAATAATTACTTTAACATGCCAAAATTGAAGTTAATGCCAGATTAATAATCATGTTTAAAACAAGTCATTGAAGCCATTGGTGATCAAAATTAGAGCTAAAAAACATGAATCCATAAAACAAGCCATTGGTGATCAAAATCAGAGCTAAAAAAACATGAATCCATAAAACACTTAATCAGTCAATCCACAGATCAAATTAAGAAAATAAGATTATAAACCTTAAACCATACGTCTTGTTAATATACAATAATAAAATATATTAAACAAATAATATTAGACTCCTAAATAAACTTTAACTAATAGAATAACGTGGGATTTGTAATCCTTGTCCTAACTTGTACTACAAATCCAGTATATATACACCAGATTTACTTCAAGGATAAGTTAATTCACAATTTACTATACCTCAAATTTTGAGAGCTTAACAACTGATGTCATGATTGTCGATCACACCTTCAATCTTAAAAAACATCCTTACGGTTTTCTCGATTCCTATGGCTACTTATCTCACTGAGCACCCTAACATGGATGGCAAGAAAATGCCCATGGCGAGACCAACCTTTAACACCCACCTCCCAGTCCTGAAATATTAGATGGCCGACGCCACTGTTAATATATTTTTCAATAGTGATAATAATTTTGAAAATTTAATTAATTATATTAAAATAAGAAATTAATTATTTTTTTATTTTATATTTATGGTTAATTATAAATAATTAATTATTTATTTGAAATATTAATATATTATACTTATTTAATATAGTGTGATGTATTATAATATATATATATATATATATATATTGAGTAATGAAAAGATTCATTGATATTCATAGCTAATAAATTACTTGCATGAAATTTTATTTTTTTCATTTGATGATTCTAACATTGGTCCTTTTATAATCCAAAATACTGTCAAGTGATAAATTTTGCTACTTACACTTCATTTTCATATAAATAAACGAAAAGAAGAATTTATTGGATTAAATTAGAATCGTTCCTCGCTTTTAGAATTTGCTTTTTTTTCAGTTTAATATCTTCAATTAATTATGTTAAGATTAAATACATAATGCATGAGTCGAGTTGATATAATGGATTCTACTCAAATTGATCGAAGTTTGAATAACAATTTATTCAATTTGTGCGGCTTGGTTTATATGTATTTTAATTTAATTTAGTTGAAGAATTTAGAAATGTATATGTTCATTGTCGGAATTTGCTTTTTTTCACTCTCTCCCGAATCTTCCCTTTTTTTTTTTTTTCTTTTTTCAGCTTAATATCTTTAATTAATTATGTTAAGTACATGATATAGGAGTCGAGTTGATACAATAAATTGAACTCAAGTTGATTAAAGTTTGAATAATAATTTATTTAATTTGCACAGTTTAAATTATATATATATTTTAATTTAATTTAATTGAGAAAGTTAGAGATATATATGATACATGAAATTTGAATTTGATATTCATATGTATATTTATATAAGGCCAATCCAATCCATTAAAATATTAAAACATTAATAGTGGATTTCGACACAAGTGTTTTTTTTTTAATTTTTTTTTCAAGGGTATTGTTAAAATAATTTATTTTTATAATTACGGTTCTTCTTACTTTCATTTATAAAATATATATTTGAACATTATTATACCATATATATTGGTAATGTCAATCTGATATTTGTATTTTTGAAGGTTTAAAAATGTGATACCATATCCTTCAACATATCATAATGATAGCAATTTTTTTTATAATTTTATTTATTTTTAAAATTTTTAAAGATATTATTTAAAAATATAAAACAACTAATCTTAAACTACTAAGTAACTTTCGCTTGACAATTTAAAAGGGTTAAACTGTCATTTAAGATAGACTTCTATATTATATAGAATTAACTTCATTCAATTTATTTCTAATTTTGTACAAATCGTTTAAGATTTTTGCATATAGATTAAAGTAGTTAATTCTTTTAAATTATAATAAAATCAAGAGTAATTTGACCAAATTACCTTTTATCTCAAAATTAATAATAATTTGTGAAGGTAATTATTTTACCTAATGAGAATAAGAATAATAATTAGGGTTTAATATTTTTGGATTTTTAAATTATGACTAAATTAACACTTAGGTTCCTCAATGTTTGAATAATTATTTTAAAAGACCTAATTAATACAACCGTTACACTGTGAGGTCTTTCCATCCAAATTTTCGTTTTATATGGATTGAAAAGTGAATGTTACTCAAAAGTGAGGGACATAAGTGTAGAAAATTAAATATTTTTGAGTCCCTAAATTATGACTAAATTAACACTTAGGTCCCTCACTTTTGAGCGGTTGTATTAGTTAGGTCCTTCAAAATAATTACTCAAATGTTGAGAGACCTAAGTGTTAATTTAGTCATAATTTAGGGACCGAAAATTATAAATCCTAATAGTTGTTACTCCTTAAAATACTTATAATATATATTTTAAGAGAAAATAATCACTTAAGCAATTTATATTTCAAGACACCGAATGGCTACGGCTCAGGACCTAGCTGATGCTTTAAAGGGACACACTTCTTGTGGGAGGCAACACTGAGATTTTATTTTTACTTCTCCCTTACCGTAAGCATGGGCGAATGAGTACATTTGTTTCACACAACCTATATGAAAGTGGCTGGACTGGATTGGTCTTGACTGTATGCTATTGGAGCAAGGCCAACATAGTCAGAAGGGTAAGGACACATAATTTCTCAAGTCGCGCTTTAGCCTATTACCTATCCAGAGTTATAGTCCTCCTTATTTACCATGGGTTTTCATCATGTGTGGTCTAACTTCCATTTCTTTAGGTGTTATTGAGGCCCTTCGAGGATCGTAGATATCTACTGCCACCACATCTTGATCAAGTTATAGCCTTATCTGAGACTCGAACACTGCTGTGATGTTACACATATTGCCAATACAATCTGCGCGAGAGGGTCAGTTTTCGGTGTGGTCTTTCTCTCCAAGGCTCGATTTCCTTGCCCATTAACCTGATAGACGGGTCACATATAGTTGTATGTGAGACACTAATAGACTTGCATTCAAAGGTTCTGGTACAGCCTAGGGTGGACTACCTCGAGTTTTGATGTAAGCGACTAGATCTTCCTCATCACTCCAGAAATCGCCCTTGCTCTAACTCTATCCATTCCTCTCGCTCGAGGGCCTATATTCACAGTAATACTCAGATTGCTAGTCATGCCCCCTTGTAGAGTTCGACTAGACCAGGCACACTTCCACCTTTTCTAACCCTTTATCGGAGGGGCTATCATGGCTACCCAATGCGGTCATGATCCATACACTCAGCTTCGATCATCTGCCATCCAGCTTTCGCCACCCATATACCTCAAATTTCCCCCATTTCCTGATAGTGTCACTAAGGCAAGTCCTTTTTGTTGTTTTCTCGCAAATGCATTTATCAGAAATGATCCTTTAAATGCTAAGATTGTTCTCATCCGAAGGATCCTCTAAGTACTAGGTTCTTGGCTCATTTATTTTATATTGAAGCTTCCAGTTGACTTGGGGCGGCACACATATGAGATAAACATAGCCTATATGATGTTGGCTAATGCTCTTAGCACTCTTGCGCTGACTAGGGGTTTAGATGAAGAATCCACTGTTGATCCTCTGCCACCAAACTGGAGGATGCGTCACATGAGGTAGCCATCTACCCTTTAGCCATCTTGTAGGCATTTATCAGTGTAATTCTATTATTTCTTTTCTTTTTTTATTATTTCAGACTGATATTGTACTTGCAGACTCATTAGTAGTACAATATATGTTTGTTTATGTTGAATGCTCGTAGTTTATGCTTGACCAATGTACAACTTATAAGACGCTTATTCTGAAGAATGCATGCTATGTATTTTCTTCTTTTTTTTCAGTGACGTAGATGCGTGTGATGTATTGCAAACTGATTGTGATGCATTTTTTTTTTTGGAATGTGGATGCATGTTGCACACCTTTTTTTTTTTGGAAATGCTGAGTGGTAATAATACGCGCCTAACTCAGGGGTGAATTTATGTCTGCAAAATGGTTCTTTTTGGGTCGAACTAGTGTTTTTCAGGCCCACTCAGGGTGAAAAATTCACAAATGAATGATAGAAAAAGGTCCGGACAGGCAGTAGGGGCATGCTTGGTGGCTGACCAGGTCTGGCTGAAGGCTGGCCAGCGATAGGTCGGCAATCATAGCCAGCAGTTGGCTATTGCAACCCCTAACTGCTGACCACACGGCTAACTGCTGACCACATGTCCATTTTTTGCATTTCCTCTCTTATTTGGCAAATTTTTGGATCATTTTTCTACTTATAAAAAGGCCTCACTCTCCCCCCATTTTGCCTCTCTTCTTGCACACTAGGAACCTCTCCCCACTCTTTTTCTCTTACTATTTATTATTATTTATTATTCTTATTTTTTTCTTTTGCATTTGTTTTTATCTCTCTTTTTTTCAATGTATGTACTTATTATTATTTTGTTCTTCATTTGCCATTTTTATTTCGCACTTTTGCTCTAATAATAGTGCATAAAGATGAGTGCTTGATATGCCTGATATGCTCAAGGTATGCACTTATGGACTAAGAACCTGGAGAAAGTGGAGAAAATAAACCTAGGAGCCTATGGCATTCTATCGGTGCTAACTCTTTAAGGAGTTAAAGTGGACAAGGATTTCTTAAAGGCTTGCTTTCGATTCTAGGTTCCAGAGGCTCATGTGTTTTAGTATGGAGCTAATATTGACGAGCTATTTCCAAATTTTGAGGAATTTAATGCCATCTTTGGGTACAAGGTGACAGACAAGCTAATGGTGGTTCCTAGGATGAGCGAGTAGTTTTGAAGTTTTCAGAGGCTCTTAAGATCAATGAAGAAAAGGTCAAGAGCATATTGGTTGATGGATTGTTTGACTTGACTAGATTAGTCGCAGAGTTTGTTGATCCTATGGAATTTGTGGATTAGGCTTGCCAAAAGTTGAGGACGTGTACCCTTGCTTTCTGCTTGACTATCGATTTTTTTATTGCCCCAATTAATCGAGGAGAGCTTCGTATGGCTAAGATAGTTTTTTAGATGGAGAAGTTTGGGAACATCATTACTCTTTTATTAACTGACATTCTGATGAACCTAGGCTTTGTCTGCTCTAGAGGGTCTTGGACCATGAATCCTGTCATGATTCAGGTAGATGATCCTAACTTTCTTTTGTTCCTGACCCATTTCCTTTCTTTTTGGGTCCTAATGCCTATTTGTAGGTCTAGCTCAAGGACCATCTAAGGTTCGTGGCTGCCCTAGCTCCGTTATCGTACCATGCTGCCTCTTATCGCTCTTAACTAATCATGACCTGCTTTAAGAGCAAGAGAGACTGCGCCTTGTGGTCGTTGGAGCCTGGTACTGAGGACATTTTTTGGTTTTACCATTGATATGACATCAATTCTTTTATGACCATGAGCTGCAAGTTCAGGATGGTTTATATGATGAGCTTGTCCCATGTGACCTTTTATCAGGGTACTTAGATTCTAAGGTAGATGGGTTGTACTCAGGGATTCCTTTTGACGGTCGTCTATTTGCTTCAGCCAAGATATCTAGCAGTGTGGAGAAGGTCATTCTAGGGGGTTGGTCTAGGTCTTTCCACTATGCTTGCCCTGGCAAGATGTCTATTACGTTAGATGGGTTTATCCCTTAGCTTATCAATACTATGTGGTTGAGGGAAAAGGTTGGGAAATCTAAACTGCTTGCTGAGCTAGAGGAGGAGTGTACTGAGGAGGTTATTGTTAGCACTACTGTAGGACCAACTGCTATGGTAATTGTTGAGGCGATTGCACATATGACTAGAGTATCTATAATTGAATCAAAGGACACCGAGAGGAAGCTTCCTCCTTGAATGAAGACGTGGACTTAGACTTAGGGTTATTTGGAGAATTTGACATTAACTTTCTATATGAATGCATGTTTATTCCGACTATCACGAAATTCATAACAAAAAAAGTACAAATATGATTTACACTTTAAATGGAACACTATTATTATTATTATTATTATTTGATTGGCTTCCTCTTGCTTTCTCTCTCACCTTTTACTTTCAAAAAGAAAAGAGAAGCTTGGCAATATTAACACAGAAAAGAAATATTTTTATAGATTAATTAGACCAAGCCCAAAGAATGGGCTTTCTATGTATCTCAATATTTTTGAAAAGACCTGGTAGTAGTTCTTTTATTTTTTTGAAAATTTCATAATCAGGTCCACATAGTTCTGATTACAAGGTAAGGCTACATTTAGCATAAGGTTTTCTGATTACATGATATTTCTTCAATTGATCCATATTAAAAGGGCTAGAAAATTGATGTCATCCAAATCCATTAGAATCGTATCACCACTGGATAGGATCTTCTTCAAAACATATGGCCTCGCCTAATTAGTTCTGAATTTACCTTAGACATCGTGCACCGGAGCAGCTCTGATTTCTTTCAAAATCAGATCCCCTTCTTGCAAATTCTTGTCCTTCACAAGGCATTCGGCCGCTTCCTGTTAAGGCCAATGGGGTGCTCTTGGTGACCTTTTAGCCATTTAGCCTCCCTGAGTTGACTTTCCTGAATAAATCTGGCTGAATAGACTTCTAACTCAATTGGCAATACAGCCACCATCCGATACATCAATGAGTATAGTGTTGTGTCGGTCAGCATGCAGATAAACATCCGGTACCACTAGAGTGTAAGAGATAGTTGCTCATGCCAGCCTCGATGGGTCTCGATGGTCTTTTATAAGATCGTCTTGATAGCCTTGTCGACAACTTCTATTGCCTCATTGGTCTAAGGGTGATAAGGAGAGGATCTATGGTCTAGATCTTTTGCTTGTTCAGCAAAGTGACCACTTCATTTTAGAAATCGAACTCGTTAATCGAAATGATCTCGAACGACGTCTAGTATGTGTTGCATCCACCAAATAAATCTCACTACAAAGTAATAAATTAATTGTAGAAAATGGTGAGCAAGGTCGAATCCACAAGAACTAGAGATTAGTAATATTCTTTTAAAAACCAAAAATATTAATAAAAAAAATTTAAAAGGGGAATTTTTAATTGCAAAAGCTAAATTTGAAGAAAATGAAATAACAATAATTAAAAATAGAGAAAATCAATTAAAGAGTAATTCCAACCAAGGTCGTCTTTGTGCTAGTTCTTAGTGTTGATCATGGATGTTGTTATAAACTCATTAATCAAATCAATAAATCGATTATAGTTACCGAAAACACTTTTGACTAGTTTATCTTTCCATAAAATTTCATTAAACAAAACAATGTGTTATGAATAATCCTTTACCAACAAATAACCCTTTACATGCGTCTAAGATTCAATTTATTGAAAGCATTAGGAATAAGAAAGACTCGATCCTAACCAATAAACCACAAGGTAGTTTATTAAATTAGATTATTTACCTCCTTAATACAACTTAAAAATTTGGTTCTTGTCAAGTTATATCAATTGCTACAAATGTTGACTTCAACCAAATAATTACAGGTTTGATCTAATTAACTAGCTTTTTATTATTCTAATTAACCCAACAATCGGCCATAATGTCTTGTTAAACAGTATAATAGACATCCACCAAAAGAAACCAGGGAGTATAGGAATAAATCAATATTGAAGAATTAAAATGAGCAAGAAGAAGAATAACAAGGTCTCATAACACCATCGTAGAACTAAGCACTTTGATGAAATCTTAAATTGGAATCAAAATGAGTTCCTTAGCCATTTATGGTTGCTTTCAATTTTTTTATGTGAATTCCTCATCAAATGAAAAATACTGAATAAAACTAAAAAAAAAAGAAAAAGAAAAATTGTAACTCCTAAAAACATTTCTCCCCGCTTTAGGAACTCTATATTGCTTTTAACCTGCCTTTCAAATGTGTGAAAAAAAACATCCTAATAATTCAGCAAACCTTCCTTAACTGTCAAACTATAAAAAGAAAATAAATCTCATTAAAAAAAAAGATTTCGGACAAATATATGACAATATAATGACTTAATAAATTCCCCAACGCTCATCACTTGCTTGTCCTCAAGCATTAGGTTAACACTCAATTCATTAATCAGCTCAAAAGGAAAATCACCCAACATTTCAAAACCTTTAAAACCATTCTTGGAAAAAAAAACTCTAATACAAATCAAAGATAACACAATTAGCATACATGAGATTCACAAATAATAAAGAGTTGAATTTAAATTTTTTTAAACAAAAAGAACAAGGCTTGAGCATTCTCATAAAATACATGCAATTAAAGTTTCATATAAACTAAGCCACTACTTGAAGAATAATTTATCAACTTGCCAAGTTTGTTTTATTAAGCCTCACAAAAGCATATAATAAACAAGAATAAAGGTGCTGGAATTTTATTATTTTTAGAGCACTTTTTGGCTTGCTTAAAATGTGAAAAGCCTTTTAGGGCGAGGGCGAATATTTGTGATACGCACACTCGGCTACTTGGATTCACAAACTCAAATGGCTACTAGCTCTACTCTTATCCATTGCGGGACAATGGAGTACAATTTAATTGCTTTTTGCTATATATTCAGATAAGAATAGACTTATTCTTTTCTCTTTTTTTAGCAAACTTAAATTCAGCAATCAAACACATAGTGCCCTTTTTTTTTACTTGACAAATTACATAAATGTTGTAAATGCAATGGTTATGGATTATAATCAAGCAAATTTAAGCATTTCTCTTCTTTTAATTGAAGCCTCAAAATTTTTTTTCCTTTTTCAAAAGGAATAACTAAATTCAACAATTTATTAAATGTGGACAAAGACAACAACTAACCAAATTAAATTCATTAAAATAATCAAGAATGTCCATCAAAACAATTAATAGATCACTCCAGGTCAAGATAAAATTCCTTAAAACTGATTCAACTTTCAAACAAGAATTAAAATGTGGAATTCATCAAAATCTATCACCAAGCATCAACTCAAGGTAAATCTAGATAATATCTAGTAAATTTTTAATCAAACAACCAGCAATAATTAGGCAAATCCCAACAGAATTAAAACAAAATATTCAAGTTCTAAATCATTTAAGCTCCAAATCCCCTTCCCCCGAACATAATCTCACATTGTCCCAATCTGAAATCAAAAACAAGCGTTTCAACACAATGAGAGAAGAGAAAAAAATAAAAAGAAAATAAAAGAAAGTTAAGTGCAAGAAAACATCCTTGAATCATTGAATTTCTTGCATTTTGGAGTTGGTTCACAGTTGGATCAGGACAAAGCATAGCTGCCATTTGGTATGGATTTACTAGACTCTGCTTTATAGTATATCTGTTATTAGTGGAGAAAGGCTATGCACGGTCGACGATCGGAAAGATGAGAATGAATCATTAATGTGAAACTCTAGTGTGGAAGAGAAATAGAGTGTATGAAAAGTCAGAAAAATTTAACAGCTTCCAAATAAGCACGTCGCCGACTGGTGGAGTGAGGAAAGGCATTGTAGAGAGATTAGAGGCTAATGGTTTTAATGGGAGGAGAGCAAAGGTATTATGGTTTTACCCACATAAATACCACGCTATCATATTTAACATAAAGACTAAAATGAAAACTACTAAATAATCCCCGCAAATATCTATATTACTTTCTAGGGGCCCATAAAAAATTAACTACCATTAAAGTTCAACTTCGTGAAAATGCACACATCTCTATGCAAAACTGACAATAAACAAGACAAAACAGAACAAAATGTAACAACAAAAATAAATAAATAAAAATTAAGAATAAAACAACACAGAAAAAAAATAAAAGCGCCATCATTTTATGTCTTACGCTAGACCTTCTCCACTCTTAAGCTTCAACAACAGGGGTCTCTAAAAGGATTTTCGCTATCCCAAGAGACCAAAATCCCTTATAAAATAGCTTCAAATGGTGCCCATTAACTTTGAAGATATTGTTAGTTTTCAAACTCTGAATTTCCATTGTATTAAGAGGAAAAATATTAATAACCACAAAAGGTCAAATCCATCTTGACTTTAATTTGCCAGGAAATAACTTCAATCTTGAATGATAAATTAAAAACTTTTTATCAATTAAAAGTTATTTTCTTGAAATTGAATTGTCATGAAAAGAATTAGTTTTCTCCTTACAAATACTAGAGTTTTCATATGCATCATTTCTAATCTCTTCTAGCTCCTACAATTGCAACTTCTATTCTCACCATCAACGCTCATCTCCGTATTGCATTTTTTTATAGCCCAATAAGCTTGATGCTCTAACTCAATAGGCAAATGACATGGTTTTGTTAGTTATATGCCCTATAGCCAATTTGATTGGTTATATTTTGGATATAATATTTCATGTAATAAATATTTTATTATTAATGAAAAGCATTTATTTATTTTTTATATTCTATTGATTGAATTTTGGTAAAAGATAAAGTCCATGAGACAATACTGCTTTGCAAAATAAAATTACAATGTGGTTATAATTATGAGATTTATATTTGCATTAAAGTAATGTCTCTAAATATTTCTAGTCGATGTTCTCCTCATTATTGGACGATGATTAGAGTTATTGAGACTGATACATATTATGTTCTTTTTTGAAGGAAGCAGCTGTTCTCATAATCTGAGATATATGTAATATCTAGAATTAATATGCAGGTGCTTGTTATTTAAAAAAGTCCATTGAATTGATCTGTATGAGAATTTCATATGGAGAGTTACCTGTGTCTATAAAATACTCAAGTAATGGTTGTGTAGGTGATCATTTGACTTAAGATTATTAAGCTATCTTATATAGGGATGATTATGTTTTGATTCTTCGTTCACATTATTCATGACATGAATGATAAGCAATGATTAATTGGACATAGTAGAAATTATATGGAGATACTTGTGTAATTAAGAGAGGATTCATCATTCTAGGTAAATTAGGAAAAATGTTCTAATTATTCTCTACTAGTATTGATTAAGAAATCCTTGCGCAACGTAGAATGAAATTAGTAAATTAGATTTGAAATTTCATTCAACTGATCAATGTCTAAGATTAAGAGAACTAATATGATTTAGTAAAGTAGACACTCTCCATGCCTGATTACTAAATCAAAACATTAATGATGAACGGATATTAATTACACTAATAAATCATGCTATGAAAGGTTAAGTTCAACCACTTTGACTTTCTAAATATTTGGGTAGTCTTGACATATTGCTAGATAATGTACTTGACCTTCAAATATTAATTAATTTATATTTGTTGCTAACATATTTGGAATCTAGAAGGCCACACATATAAGAATGGATATGAGAAAGTGAAAACGAAAAATTAAATCAAATATGACTTCATTGCAAATAAGTTTTATGAAGTTAAGGTCAAAATTGTAATTTATATTTGATTACAGTTTTACCTAGATTATTGAGAATTGATTTAATTGATTTATGTCTAAAATTTATAAAGATAAATTTTAGATTAAATAAACCTAATTTATGATTTATTTATTTAATTTTTAAATAAATAAATTAAATTAATTAAATTGAAAATCCTATTAATATATGTATTATCATTTATTTATTTAAATTATTTAAATAAATAAATAGGCACATATATATTTTAGTTATGATTTATTTATTTAAAAAGTTTAAATAAATAATTATAATTTATTTGTTTATAACCTAGGGTTTTCTTATATAAGGTTTAAGAAACAGTATAAACTGTAACACATGAGTTGTTGCTCATAGCCACAAAACAAAATAAAAAGCCTACAATAGCTAGCATCATCATATGCTCTAATCTCTCAACCCTTTAAAATAGTTTTAGAGTTTTTTGATTGTCCATTCTTGTGGATACTACTAGAAGCTGGATGTTTGGACGGCTTGTGGTTTGTGACAACCTAGCTGCGTAGATCGAAGTTACGAAGCGAAAGAGGTAATCTTCTAAACAAATTCTATTGCTTTATTCGTTTAAATGGATCTCTGTTGGTATAATTATTTATTATAATTATATTATTTAGCTACGTATATTTGATTTTGAAACCCAACAGGTTTCCCAAATACCATTCGATAAGTGTAGATACCCATATGTGACTTGTAATTAGTGCAATATGCCCAAAAAGCAACAATCAAATGCAAACTCCAGTCCTTTTGATCAGGACTCATTGTTTTCTCTAGAATTGACTTAATTTCTCTATTTAATACTTTAGCTCACCCGCTTGTCTGAGGATCGTAAGCAATAGAAGTTTGATGAGTGACTCTGAATCTCTTGAGAAGAGCCTCTATTGTTTTGTTATAGAAATGAGTTTCTCGATCACTGATGATAGATCTCGACATTTGAACCTAGCAAAAATGTTAGACTTGATAAACCCTAAAAAATTTTTAGCATCATTAGTTCGTATAGCTTTAGATTTCGGGCATTTTGAAACATAATCAATAGCAAGCAATACGTAATTATAACCAAAAGAAGGAGGAAAAGGACCCACGAAATCAATTCCTGACACATAAAATATTTCACAAATTAGAATGGGATTCAGAGGCATTTGATCTCTAAGTCCAAAAATTCCAGTTTTTTGACATTTAACACAAGACTTACAAAAAGAATAAGAATCACAAAACAAATTTAGCCAATAAAGTCCACATTTGAGAACCTTATTTGCTATTCTCTTAGGCCTAAAATGACCTCCACAAGTTTAAAAATGACAAAATTTAAGAATGGACTCGACCTATTTATTAGAAACACACTTTCTAATTATTTTATCTGGAATATATTTCCATAAATAAGAGTCATCCCATGCATTATATTTTGCATCTCTCTTAATTTTATCTTTTTCAAACTTAGTTAAATCATCATGTAATGGTCTAGTAGCTAAGTAATTGACTATATCAGCAAACCAAGGAATGCCATCATGTAAAGAAGAGAGATAGTCATCGGTAGATGAATCATTCAAAGGTAGTGCTTCTTCCAACAATGGTAGGCAACTAAGATGGTCCACAACCAAATTCTCAAACCCCTTTTTGTCTTTAATTTCCAAATCAAATTCTTGCACCATAAAAATCCATCTTATCATCCTTGATTTAGCTTCTTTCTTCTTTAATAAATACCGCAAAGCTGCATGATTAGAAAAACAATAACCTTAGTGCCAGGTAAATAAGAACGTCATTTTTCTAAAGCAAATACAATAGCTACTAGTTATTTTTCCATTGCAGAGTAGTTGCATTGAGCATTATCAAGTGTCCAAGAAGTATAATAGATGACATGAGGTTCTTTGACAATTCTTTGCCTAAGGACAGCCCCTACAATGTGATTGCTAGCATTGCACATTATTTCAAATGAAAAATTCCAATTTGGGGCTTTAACAATTGGGGCTAAATTTAGCTTTTCTTTAACTCTGTCAAATGTTTGCTTGCAAGGTTCATCAAACTCAAAAGTTATATCTTTCTATAAGAGTCAACATAAGGGTTAAGTAATCTTTAAGAAATCCTTGATAAATCGCCGATAGAAACCTGTATGACTAAGGAAAAAATGAATTTCTCGCACACTTACTGGGAAAGGTACAGACTTTATGACATCTTTCTTTCCCTTATCTACCTCAATACCTTTGCAAACATAATATGTCCCAAAATAAGCTCTTGGTTAACCATAAAATGACATTTTTCATAGTTAAGAACTGGAATAGACTCTAAGCATCTTTCTAAAACCTTTGTAAGATTTTCCAAACACTCACTAAAGAATTACCATAAACTGTAAAGTCATCCATAAAAACTTCTATAATACTCTCTATATAATCTTAAAAGATACTTATCATACACCTTTGGAATGTCGTTGGGGTGCTGCAAAGCTCGAAGGGCATCCACCGATAAGCAAAAGTTCCAAATGGACAGGCGAATGTTGTCTTCTCTTGGTCTTGGGGTGCAACTAGAATGAAGTAGAAACCTGAATATCCATCAAGACAATAATAATGAGTTCTACCAACTAACCTTTCAATCATTTGGTCGATGAATGAAAGTGGAAAGTGGTCTTTTCTAGTTGATGCATTTAATTTTCTATAATCAATACAAACCCTCCATCCATTTTGAACTCAGGTAACCACCAACTTACCATCACTATTCTCCACCATAATGATACCCATTTTCTTAGGCACTACCTGAATCGGACTGACCAACTTGTTATCCGAAATCAAATAAATAACACCAACATCCAAAACCTTTACTATTTCTTTCTTGACCACCTCCTTCATAGGTGGATTAAGACGTCTTTGTGCTTCTCTTCTTGGCTTCATATCATCCTCTAATAAGATCTTATGCATACATATGGATTGGCTTATCCCTTTTATATCTGCAACGGTCCATCCAATTGCACTTCTATATTTTTTAAGAACTCGAATTAACCTCTCTTCTTCCTCCTTAGTGAGTTTATTGGAAATTATTATCAAAGGCTGTCTCCTTTCCCAAAATACATATTTCAAATGTTAGGGCAATGGCTTTAACTCTAATTTCAGTGCCTATAAAATAAAGGGCAAAAGATTATGGTGAGATTTTAGCAAGTTAAAAGAAGGCCATTACTCACCTTGGGTCCTTGCATCTCTAATGCAAATACTACTTCTCGCAACTTATCTTCATTAGCAAACTTCTTTTCAAGTTTACTAACGTTTTTCGAGTATAAATCATTACAAAGCACAACTTTAAGCTTGCATCATCACTTACATCAAATGCTTTTTTAGTAAATGGTTTAATAACATCTATGTTGAAAACAAAAGAAACATCATGAGGAAATTTCATGGCATCATAAACATTAATTTTAATCACCTCACCATCAAATTCCATGGTCAATGTTCCATTATACACATTTATCTTTATGCTAGCGAGGCTAAGGAAAGGCCTTCCAAGTAAAATATTAGATGAAGTGCGTGATTTATCATCTTCCATATCCAAAGCATAAAAATCAGCCTGAAAAATTAAACCATTAACTTGTACTAGAAAATCTTCAACACTCCCTTGGGGTATACTATGGATCTATCAACAAGTACGATAACTACCCCAGTTTTTTTTTAAAGACCAGCATTTGATGATAAATAAATAGAAAAAGACATTACATTTATTAATGCTCCTAAATCACACGTAGCCTTTTCTATCCATACAAGCAAGATATGCCAAACACGCCTTTGTCTTTGCACTTTTGATGTAAATTCCTTTGAAGGATAGCAGAAACATTTTATCCTATATTTATTTTCCCATACCCACTTAATTTCTTTTTATTAAAGCACAACTTTTTATGAAATTTTGCTTACCTTGGTATTTGCTTGATTGTATCAAGTAAGGGAATATTTATCTCCACTTTTCAAAATATGTGAAGAAACTCCTTCTCTTCTTTTTCCTTTTTAGACTTGGCAAGTCCTCAAGGAAAAGGAGGCTCAATTTCCAAAACTTTTGGCTTTTCAGGTGCAGCATCATTAAATGGCTCGATTATCTCCACTTCCTCCTCCGGTACTAAGCTAAGCTCACATTTTTTTGTGGCTAGAATTTTTAGCTCTTTACCACTTCTCAAAGCAACTACACTCGCAATTTTTTTTAGGTTCACAATAGTTTGAGATGGTTATTTTCCTTAAGACTCTAACTTGCCCAATGAAGTGGCTAGTTGGCTAACTTGGTTCTCCAAATTTTGGATGCTTGATCATGTCTCCTATTGGAATTTTATAGTGTTAGTTGTAAGATTTTTCAAAATGTCTTCAACACACATACTTGAGTTTGAAGAGCCTTATTCATTTTGAGTTGATCTGTTCTGAAATTTTTAGAAATTCAAAGGTCTAAATCCATAGCTGAAATTCGGATGATCTTGCCATTCTAGATTATAAGTACTTGAAATGTATCATATTTTCGATGAGGTGGACTAGGAAAATTTTCAACAGCATTAGATTGGTCTTGACCGTCTTCGTATAAAGTTGGACACATGACTGTAGGATGTCTAGTATAGGCACAAATTCCACAAGTTTTAACTTGTTGCCCATTACCTACAACCAAAGTCCTAACCAAAGATGTCAATTGGTTAATTTTACTTTCAAGAGAAGAAACATTTAGCCTATTAACACATCTTGTAGGTTCTTGACAAGACCCAAATTATTGGGAATTGTCAGCCATAGAAATTAATTCTTTTACGGCTGGAGGAGTTTTATTCTCAATCACTTCACCACTTGTTATATCCATCATTTGCCTCTCAATAGGTAATAATCCCTCATAGAAATATTGAATTAAGGCATGATTAGAAATCCCATGTCGAAGGCAGCTTACACACATTCTCTTGAATCTCTCATAGTACTCATGTAAAGTTTCAGTATCCTTTTTTCTACTCCCATAGGTATCCCTCCTTATACAAGCAGCTCGTGAAGAAGGAAAGAATTTATCAAAGAAAGCTCATATCATGGCTATGCATGAAGCAATGGAGTCAGAAGGCAAATAAAATAGCCATTCGTTAGATACATCAATTAAAGAGAACGGAAAAGATCTCAATTTATTTTGATCTTCACATATTTCTTGAGGTTTCATTGTAGAGCAAACTATATGAAACTCCTCAAATGTTTATGAGGGTCTTCATTTGCCAATCCTTTAAAAGTGGGTATTAGATGAATTAAACCCAACTTGAGTTCAAATGCCGCCTCCAAAGCTGGATATGTGATGCAAAGAGGCAGTTGATTAACAGGAGGTATTTCTAATTCCCTCAAAGTTATCTCTTCCACCATCTCGACTTCTAGTTCAGATTCACTTGAAGTGTAAAATGCTTCAAAATAATGATTTCTCCAGGTGTTGAGGTATTTGGTAAAAAAGATTGTTTTTTATATTTAGCTTCTTTTCTAAATTGTTTGGCGATCTTCTCTATCTCAACATTATACTAGATTTCATTTGTACAATTAGATTTGGTAATCAAAAAATATAAATAATTAGCACTAGTCCCCGACAATGATGCCAAAATTTGGTAGGTGTCAAAGTCACCAAATAAATCTCTCACCTAAGTTATAAATTAATTATAGAAACTGGTGAGCAAGGTCGAACCCACAAAGACTAGAAATTAATGATATTCTTTTAAAAACCAAAACAAAATTAATAAAAACAATTTAAGGGGGTTTGATTGCAAAAGTTAAATTTAAAGAAAATGAAATAACAATAATTAAAAATACAGAAAATAAATTAAATAATAATTCTAGCCAAGGTCATCTCTATGCTAGTTCATTAGTGCTGATCATGGATGCTATTATAAACTTACTAATCAAATCAATAAATTGGTTAAAGTTTTTGAAAATGCTTTTGACAACTTTATATTTCTGTAAAATTTTATTAAACAAAATGATGAGTTATGAATAATCCTTTACTAATAACTAACCCTTGACACGCATCTAGGATTCAATTTATTGAAAGCGTTATGAATAAGAAAGACTCGATTCTAATCAATAAACCACAAGCATAGTTCATTCAAATTAGATTATTTACCTCCTTAGCACAACTTAAAAATATGGTTCTTGTCAAAGAATATCTGTAGACACCTAAATTTTATTTAAGTTAATTTAATTATTAACTTAATTATTTAATTAGCTAATTGAATTATTGGTTAGTTAAATTAAATAATTTATTTTAATAATCGATCAAAATATTCCAATGGTTATTAAAATAAAATTATTAGATAAATATTATTTACTGCATAAATAAATAATGTAGTGAAGTCCAATAAAAATTAGTCAAGTGAATCAATTAAATTAAATCATGGCTAATAAGTCAGCATCTACATAAATTAGGTGATGCAGCAGTAGCGAATGAGAGATTGCTAAGTGGACCAATCAAATTACATACTTGGCAAGGGGACTCCCTCAAACCTCTATAAATAGGAGGCCTATCTTCACATACATAGACAAACTCATAGACAAAAAGATAGAAAAGAAGCCCCAAAGCTCTGTGGAACTCAATACTACAAAAGGTCTCTTCCAAGTCTAAAGAATCAAAGTTCGTTCTATGTCAATTCAAGATCAAGTCTCTTCGACCCTTGAATGGTCTAAAGTTTGTTCTACATTAATTCAACATTAAGTCTTTCGGCCGTTGAATCGTGTTCAAGATCAAGTCCCTCGACCCTTGAATTATGCTCACAACAAAGAGAAGAATTAGAAGATAATCTTCACTGTAATAGAAGATTTCACACTAGACATTTTGTCCACTTCTTTATAAATATAATTTGTATTTTTGTATTTTTGTTTCTTAATTTTCACGAATAAATTTTATGCATACAGATTTCTGGCACACCTAGTGGGACATCTCTACCTCTCATCTCCTCATTTTGCAATTCTCAAAGTTTCGACAAATCAGCCAAAAGATTCGATGGCACCAAGAAGGATCACTGTTATCTCGAAAGCCGCACAAATTGGCGCTTCAAATTTTCTCAATGTCGGATCTACTATTGACTCGAGTCTAGATGCAAATATCAAAATAAAGTCTATCGTAGAGATTTATGCAAAGATGACTCCTCTTCCTCAACAGGTTATTGTTGCTTCGTCAATTTGGGTGGAGTCTACTAAGAAAGGTGCTTCCCAAAAGCGGTCGACTACTTCGATAATAAAATCTTCTGATGTCATGTCTGTTATGATGACTGGAACTACATCAGTAGAAGAATTGGATGCTCTGAAGTTGCAACTAAAAGCTCTTAATCATGCTCTTCAAGAGAAAGATAGCCAAATTGCTTATCTCATGAACAGGTTGGATAGCATGACTGGAAAAAGTCAGATGTTTGAAAAGGATGAATCTGCATCGATGAGGTATATACCACCAAAAGAGACGCTATCAAGGGAGACTACAGAAAAAGGTGTCAAACTTGTTGCTAATGGCTCGATCTCAACTATTCGACTGAATGACCTGATTAAAGAAGCTTTAAAAGATCAATTGGAGACTACGATGTAGCCTTCTTACACCTACTCAAAGCCATACACTTTCATGATCGACATGATTAGGATGCCATCAAATTACTAACCTCCCAAGTTTCAACAATTTGATGGAAAGGGAAATACAAGACAGCACGTAGCCCACTTTATGGAAACTTGCAACAATGCTGGCACGGACGACGATCTACACATTAAACAATTTGTTCGGTCTTTGAAAGGAAATGCCTTTGATTGGTACACGGATCTCAAGCTGGGTTCTATTGATAGTTGGGAACAATTGGAGCAAAAATTTCTCAATCGTTTTTACAGCACCAAATGTGTAGTTAGCATGGTTGAACTCATAGCTACTCGTAAGTGGAAGGAGGAATCTATAATTGACTACATTAAAGATGGAGAAGTCTCAATTTGAATTGCAAAGATTGACTATTAGAATCTTCAACAATTGATATGTGCATCAAGGGCATGCATTAGGGCTTCCACTACATCTTACAAGGGATCAAGCCTCATACTTTTGAAGAGTTGGCTACCCGAGCTCATGACATGGAACTTAGTATTTTCAATCATGGGAATCAAAATCTCCCAGTTCAGGAACCATGAAAGGGGAAAGATAAGCTAGAAGTGTGAAAATTCGCTAAAACATCCATTAAATCGGAAAGTAAGCAGTCTATGGCTGTAACAACAAAGCCAATCAAGTTGCAGCCTAAGATAAAAAATAAGAAACATGCAAAGACCACTCCTTTTCAGCTTATAGAAAGAAAAAAGGCTACATTGAAGAGAGGTACGGAAAGAGTTATCCCTTGTTTTATTCTGATGTTTGAGACATGTTGGATGAACTGCTTAAAGCTAATCTCATCCAATTTCCAGAGATGAAGTGTTCGGAGGAAGTAAATTGATTGGATGATTCAAATTACTGCAAGCATCATAGACTAATTAGTCATCCAGTTGGGAAGTGCTTCGTCTTGAAAGATAAAATCATGGAGCTCCAAAACAATGGTGTCATCACTTTCGATGAGGAGGAAGTGACTGCCAATGTGATAACCATAGTTGTTGATGAGTTGCCGATCTCAACAAGAAGAGAAATAATAAGGTTTGGCTCTTTAGACTCAGTTCAAGTTAAGGTGTCTGTTCCAACCAAACTTCTTTGTCAAATGAATTCAGCTTGCTACAAGGAGATGGGAGCACTGCTTGGGGCAATGAGCTTATTGAAAATCAGTTTGAAGATGAAGGATGGACTTTGGTTACTCATAGAAGAAGTAAAAGGAGAAACCCACTTCTATCCAAGAAGGCTCTAAAGAGAAGTAAGGTGTCGAAGAAACTTATTAAGTTAACACAATTGGCTTCCTCAGAGATTCAAATAAAGTCTCAAAAGCCAAAAGGGATTTTCAAATCATACGTAGAAGATTACGTAAAACAAAAGCCTATGCCACTAATCACTTTGGCAGAATACATGCTAAAACAGTTAATGGATGCTAAACTTTCTTTTCCATGCTGTCATGTTGAAGGAGAGCTAAAACATGATAGCGATGAGGAGACTTAGGAAGCAAAGGCCTAATATAGTGCTCTAGAAAAAATCACCTTTACTGATGAAGATCGAGTTTTTGGTGATAAGCCCCATAATCGTCCTTTGTTTATTGCAAGTTATATCTGTGAAAGAAAGATAAATCGAATCTTACTTGATCCAAGTTTAGCCGTCAACGTTATGCCTCTCAAGATCTTTAAGGAACTCAGCATACTTATGGATGAACTGAAGCAAAGTTGATTGATGATAGGTGACTCTAACCAGAATGGGCAAAGGGCTGTTGGTAGAATTCAGCTCCAATTGCATATTGATAAGATAGATTCAAATGTTCTTCTACATGTGAATAATGCAAGAACAACTTACAATATACTATTGCTGTGTCCTCGGATTCATGGGGATAAGGTTTTGCCTTCGAATGACCATCAATGTTTCAAATACTCAAAAGATGGAAAAATAAGAATAGTTATAGCTGATTCGAAGCTGTTTACTGAAGCTGAATCATATTTTTCCGATGCAAAGTTCTACTTTGAGGAATTTTCGATTGAGAAAGTTCAACCAGCTTTTGAGGATGTTGAGGCTCCTGCAAAGAAGACTGAAGAAGGGGAATCTTCCTCAATAGAAGAAAGCAAGGAGGATGCCTTAACAAAGACAAGTCAAACAGTTGCTAAAAAAAATGAAGCTTCATTTTGTACATGTCTCCAATGCAAAGATGATCAATCTTCTTCCTCAAATCTAGAAGATATCATACAAGGCTTGAAAGATTTGACTCTCTCGGTCACCAGTCTTCTTTCCTCTAAGGTTTTCAAGTCACCGTTAAAGGGTTTTGCAAGGTCTTCCAAGAGCCCAATAGTAGAGCTTGGAGTATTGCTAGTCAAAAGAACAAGTGGTTTTGACCCCAATGCTTACAAACTACTGGCTAAAGCTGGGTATGGTTCCACTGATGTGGCCAAATTGACAAAGAATTTCAAGAATGGTGATAGTGAGCAATTATCAAATGGGATTCGCAAAATATGAAAGGAGAAGAATACTATTGATCAAGGGTCTAAAAGTGGCCTGGGGGTATCAAACTCCTCCTCCTTTATGCTTGAAATTCAAAAGAGAAGCCTCTAATCATATTTCAGTTAAAGAACTAGAGGAGACAAAAAGCGAGGTCTCAATACCTTCTATTTTCAATCAATTAGCAGTTTCTTCAAATCGTATTTTAGTCTTCGATCAAATTGGAACTCCAAAAGGTGCAAACACTGAAAGTAGTAAAACCTCCATTCACCAAAGACTTGGGATTTCAAAGCCAAGTAAAGGAAAGAAGAACAAGAAGAAGTAGTCTACTGTTGCTATAGATTACAATGACTTGCGCAGCAACATCCCCTCTCGAATGAAAAGAAAAATTGAGTGGGTGATGACCACGGGATCCACATTAAAGGAA
Organism: Jatropha multifida; assembly: GCA_948099535.1. Taxonomy (NCBI): domain Eukaryota; kingdom Viridiplantae; phylum Streptophyta; class Magnoliopsida; order Malpighiales; family Euphorbiaceae; genus Jatropha; species Jatropha multifida. The sequence continues at coordinate 2,793 of CANUEX010210264.1, read as the reverse complement.
AAACCCCATACCGTGGTTATAACCGGCCAAGTCTCTAATCAATCTAAGGAAGAAGAACTTAATGTAGTGATGGTTGGCCATATTACTTTTGAAGACATGGATCAAGACCAAGCTCCTATGAAGGAAAGTGCTGAGGATTCTCCTTTTGCTTTGGAAGAGGAAAATAAAGCCGCAGTTGATGGGTTGAAAGAAGTCAATCTCGGAACAATAGAAGACCCTCGCCCTGTAACACCCACCGCCCAATCTCGGAGGACTGGACGACGAATGCCACATTCGATGCCAGAGCACCGTCTCATCTTACTAAATAATTACAAATCATGTATTAAAAGTGGCTAAGTTTTCATAAGGAGGTAAGTAATTTAAAATTTAAAAATAATATTTAAGGAAAATTTTCCACGATAATTCGCAAGAGTTTCCCCTAAAAATTTACTTGCCACACAAAGAATATATAAACACTTCCAACATTAATTCCTCCAAACCCCAAAACTCTAATTCAATACAACAAATCACATAACACTTCTAAATACTCGCATCAATCAACTTAGGTTCTATCATATTATATTACCATTCATTCAAAGAATTAACTATAAATAATTGCACACCATAAATTCACAATAAGATAGAACTTCTTAATTAATCATAAATCTCATTAATTTACAAACTCAATATATATAATTTAATCTCTTACAATATTTTTATACATGCCATAATATACCCTATACATGTTCTACCTAAGATAAATTTTCCTTCTCTTATGCTAAGCCTCCAGTCCTTGAGTAGCATCCATTGTTCCTAACCTGCGTGTGATAGAAATCGATACGCCAAGTATATCACTCAGTGGTGCTAAATAACTTAGTAGTACAATAAATAAGGGTGTCCAAGCAACAAACTTAATATATAATTTCAAATACCGAAATCAAATAAAAAAATATCAAAAGTATATAGATTAAATTAAGATATCTCAAAAATCATAAATAAGTTCATTCTTAAAAATAAATTCATAATTTGACAAAAGTAAGAAAAATTTCATAAATACAAATATATCACCGATTCCTTTTTAACAAAATAAGATTGCATTCTTAGTTAAGAAATTCATAAATACAAATATATCTTCGTTTTCTTATAGCAGAATAAAATTTCATTCTTAATTAAGGGCTCGTAAACATACAGAAAAAAAATATAACCAGATATATTTAATCGTGGCCTGTGAAACTGCCACCAAATATCACATAACCGTGGCCTGTGCAAGCACTACCACATATCATAATCGTGGCCTATGCAAGAACTACCATAAATAATAAGCATGTTCGCCTATTTATAAGTGCTAATAACCATAACATATGATCATAGCTTTCATATAATAGAATGGGCTGATAACCCGAGCATGCTCATATATCAATATCAATCTCAATTTACTATATTTCAATCATATGTAGTAGAGCCCAAAATCAATCTTTTCTTTCACAAATGATCATGTAATGATTCACAATTCTTTACTCAAAACACTTTATCACTTAAATACTCATTATTTTAAAATCACTTAACTTACAACTTACTAAAATTATCACATTCTCCTTTTTATTCATACTTAATACATTCAATTAGACATATTCAATATATATATATATATATATATTGAATATGTCTATACTTAATATAGTATAAAAGTACTTAAATCAAGAAATTTCCAGCATTTTCATAAACCTAACTTTTACTGTGTTCTCAAGGTATAACTGAAGTTCTAGGACTTCAAATTGAGTGAAACTTAATTCATTAGAAAGATAAGATAAAATTATACAAATGTCATGAAGGGATCATGGTCCAGATCATTTTCTAAGAGGGTGAAAGAAACCTAAGAACACAGACCAACAATCCAAACACGATTCAGCACAACCAGTTTTGGTATAAAAATCATAAGTTGAGCTATAGGTATTCAAATTAGACACAAGAGGATGATTTAGAAAGATAAGAAGTGAAAATAAAACTTTTATGAAGAACACAAGATATTATCTTGCCATTTTATTGGTCAAAAGGGACAATCAATTCGGATTTACAAGTGAGACATTATAACAGAACCAGTTTTGGTATTTAGATCATAAGTTGAGCTACAAGTATTGGAATTGAACATAAGAGGATGTTTTGAAAAGCTAAGAAATAGAGATACAACTTTCATGCGGAAGTCAGAAACGGATGAAAATCATAAAAGGGTCAAAAATGACTTTTAGTCCCACCTAAGTACACCTCTAACATTAAAATTCATCAATTTAACCAAAACATACAAAGTTCTCAAAATTCCTTCAAAAACCTAAAATTGAAAACTTAAGAAAATGAAAGGGGAATGAGAATATTATTACACTAACCTTCAAAACAAGCTTGAATAGGCTTAGAAAGCATTATTGTTTAGCCTTTTCCTTCCCTTTAGAGGATGATTCTCCAACCTCTTCAAAGTAGCAAAATTAATTATTAAAATCAAGAAATGATTAAAGATGAAGATGGAGCATGATTTAAAGCATAATCTAACATATAAATACTATGAATTCCTTAATTAAATCCTTAGACCCAAAAATCACAACTTACTTGAACTTGTGGCAAACTCCAATATCTTTGCTTCTAATCACCAAAAACCACCTTGTTGACTTAATTCTTCAAGGTTAATGGCAATACTATGGTTTAATTGATCTATTTTAGTGTAGTTTGTAAGTAGAGAAATTGAAAAAAAATGGAGAAGAAGAAGGAAGAAAGTGGCGTTGGAATGGGAGGAGAAGAAGAAGAAGAAGAAGTTGGATAAGTTTT
>CANUEX010210243.1:0-128279 GCA_948099535.1 Jatropha multifida | reverse complement strand
AAGTTTTTAATTATTAAATAAAAACAAACCGTCCAAGGTAAGTTGCCGGGGAGAAAAGAATAGTGACGCACAGTGTTTTTCAAAAATATCCGATTCGGGTCTAATTTAAATTAATTCGGTCCAATTAAAGAAATATTGGTCCTATTTTTAATCGATTAATGGTTATTCAATAAATTTTCGGGCGAACCAAAATAATTTTCGATTTCCATAATATTACGTGACGTAATATTATTGGCTAATAATTTACAATTTAAATTTAAATGAGAATGTTTCGAAATAAAAATTTCAAGGTATTATAACACCTGACTCTCAGATCTCAGATCTTCACTGCTAAGGACAACTCCGATTTTTCAAAAATGATAATTTTGTTCTTGTTTTAAAATTGTAACTTTAGGCTTGTTTTATATATTAAATATATTTTGATATGAATAATCAATTATTTTCTTTTTTTTTAAATAATCAAATGCCAACTGCAACTACGTGTATTATTAATTGATTTGTAATTGTATTTATCCATTTAAGAGCATACGGAAATGGAAAGAAGATTCGAATTTAAATTTATTATCAAATCATATATACATTTACGGCTAATCTACATCTTGACATTTAGATTCACACCCATTTTATTTAATAGATTAAATGAATAAATTAAATACTATTTAGTTCTTAATATTTGATTTAATACAAAACCCATTCAGATTCACACTAAACAAATCTTTTGTTAACCAAATAATACAAAACCCAACAACATAAAAAAGATTTGTTAATTCCCATATTTCCTTAAGATGTTATCCATTTTGATATGATTGTTTAAGAAAATCCCTTATTATAATTATACTAAAAGAAGAATTTACATTAAATATTAACGGACACATGATATAGCCTCTTACTACTTCCTAACTAATAATATAAAAAGGATTTCATATATAAGGTGTAAGATATAGCTAATGTGATCATATCTTTTGGAATCAAATGGTGTAAAAGGATGAAATTGATTTTTTTTTCTTGCCCATTATTAATATTTGTTAATTAGACTTTGATTCAAAACTTTAAATTCTAAAATAATGAGAAAATTCATAATTATATGTTTCCTACTGATATCCTCTATTTATTTAGTCTTAATCACGGCTTATTGAGTTAGAACTAAATTATACTCGTACCGGATGTTTAGGTTGGCCTACGAAAAGGTGAAGTGCTTCGAGTGAGCATTTGCATCATCCATAAGGATCAATTTAACTTAAAAGAGAATAATTTTGAACCACTCGTTGCAACACTCAATTGATTAGGTTCTCTCTATATTAAAAGTAGTTGGAAGTGATTATCGATATCCAGCGTGTTAGATTATTATTTAATAGATAGAATGGGCAAATGAAATATTAGTTTTTGATAAAGACTTATCGACTACCACATTAATTACTTGTATAAGTTAAATTTTTTTTTCTTGTAAACAATTACTATTCGGATCTTAAGAACCATTTGTTCAATTCAGGGCATAATTACGATTAAGGCCTAAGTTAAATTCTTCCCTATATATTAATAAATAAATTGTTTGTTTTTATTAAATGTGAATTAGATAACTTTAATTCAACTTTAGATGAATTTAATTTATATTTAAATCTAAGTAAAGAAAAAAGAAAAGAGATTGACACAATTAAAAATCCACATCTTGTCAACGTCCACAGTCCAAAGTCCAAAAAACCATTTTCTTTTTTAAAGATCAAACAATCTAGACCTGGTGCAATTCGTGGAAAACGTGATTCTAATAAATTAATGATTAGGCAGAGCAACATGGCCCATGGCCTCCCCTAATTTTTTTTTTTTTAGTTTTTTTTATAAAAAATTACATTTTAATCATTTAAAATATGAAAATTTTATATTTTCTTTCCAAAATAATTCTCTTACTCCGCGTCATCGAACCTGCGAACAACTGCCTATAAATAGCACATGAAAGGCCTTCAGAAGATAACGTTTACAAGTTACAAAATAGGCATATCAGTCTTTGTAGACAGACCTCGTTTTCTTTCTCACCACCCTTCACAACCCAAGACTACACATCTATGGACGCCGGAGCTCTCTCCAAAATGATCCACCACAATCCAACAGCCCGCATGTTTCCCAAACCAAATCCTAATCGTCCATTCTTATCCACTGCTAAATCCATGGTATCTTTCGCCACCTCAAATAAGAATCACCAGTCCTACTGGACATCTATAAATGCGGACATTGATACTCATCTAAAGCAGGCCATACCAATCCGGCCGCCACTTGTGGTGTTCGAGCCTATGCATCATTTAACCTTCGCCGCGCCGGAAACCACTGCGCCGGCCTTGTGTATCGCTGCTTGTGAGCTAGTAGGTGGTCAACGTGATCAGGCAGTAGCGGCCGCTTCTGCTTTACATCTACTGCATGCTTCTGCTTTTACTCATGAGAATATCCCGGCGACTGACGGACCGCGGTCGAGTAGTCGGCCGGTGTTTGACCATGCTTATGGGCCGAACATCGCGCTTCTCACGGCCGATGGAATGATACCTTTTGCGTTCGAGTTATTGGCCCGGTTCGATAATCTGGCCCAAACTGATGCCGATCGGGTTTTACGGGTTATTATTGAGATGTCACGCGCTGTAGGTTCACAAGGCGTGGTAGAAGGGCAATATAACAAATTACAATATGATGCATCTAACGGTAAGAAATCATTCAATACCGCGTGGCTTGATAATGTTTGTAGGAAGAAAGAAGGTGCATTACACGCGTGTGCAGCTGCATGTGGGGCAATATTAGGAGGTGGGAGTGAGGAGCACATAGAGAAATTGAGGTGGTATGGGCTTTATGTCGGTATGATTCAAGGAATCTTGGATGGGGGAGAAAGAAATGGAAAATGGTTACAGAAGGTAAATGAATTAAAGAACTTAGCTCTTAAAGAATTGAAAGATTTCAATCAAGAAAAGGTTAAGAAAATTTTTAGTCTTGTCGAGAATAAATTTAATAATGTTTGTGCATAAGATATTGAATTATTGATACAAGAACTAGGGAGATAGAGAGAGAGGCAATGTCAAACATGGTACATGTAATTTGATACTATGTTTCTTTGTTTTATCTTTAAATTGGACATTTCTACTTGTTTGTTTCCCCTTTTCTAAGCAATTGTATCTCACTAATGTCAAAGTTATACCAGTAATCTACCTCTTTTTCTCAATTAGCAGTTGAAATATACTATCATTCATGCAAACACCACACCGTCCATTTAATTAAATGAGTCAGGTCAAATTTCGAAAATTATTTTTATAAATTAAGACAGAAGGGTTCACAAAATTATGTTTTACAAACTCAAATAATAGGGTTATTTTTTAAATAAATTTAGTATTTTTACATATAGTTTTATATTTGAGTCGTTTAATAAATGATTGAGCCAAATCAAATATAATAATATTAAATTCGTATCGCAGATCTAAATCAAATAATATTTATTCTTAAGTATTACTTTAAGAGCAATAGTAAATGGCTCAAGTTGACTAAAACTTAATAAGAATATTTTGTTGTCCATTTACCTAGTTGCTCTTTATAAGTAAAATGGATATGGTTTTGTCTTGCGATCATTTTTTCTATTGGAAAAGGTGATTCTCTTTATAGCTACAGTGATCGAAAGCTTGCATGTTACACACTTTGGCAAGTGTAGAATGTTAAAGTGGGTAAAAAAGTGATTCTCTCTCTTTTTAAATAAAAAAGCGATTCATTTATAACTACAATAATTGAAGTTTTGCTTAGTAAGTGTAGAATGTAAAAAGAGATTAAGTAGAAATGAAGAGCCCTAAAAGAATGAAGTGGGCATGCACTCTCAAAACAATGCAAAAAATAAGGGGAAAATGATATCATGGGCCGACAAACAAAAAATAGGAGAAGAAAAAGAAAAATAAAAATTAAAGATGGCATGAAAAAGAGTTCAAACTCATGTCTCCATGGCCAGCAACGCACTCACATGCCATCGGCACTATCAAAATAATAATATTTAATATGCTACCTTTCCGGGATGAAATTAATTTAAAAAATAATAATATGAACATGATATCATGACCATATATGTATAAATAATTTATATAATAGTGAAAATAAGAAAAAGAATATTGAGATTGATAAAAAAATATTTTTAATTTAATATGGTATTAAATTTTACTTTCTAATTGGTAATCAATACAACATTTCACGTGATGAGTACGATTTTATTGGTAGAACGTGGATGGTAGCATGTCGTTTTTAATTCCCATGACGTAGGCTTTTCTTGTCCCTTAGACATGGGCCTGGCCCAGTTAAATTATTGATGTTGTCCTATTATGGGCCTAGATAATGATATTAACCGTGTAATTGTTTCAGTGGTTCATAATTTAAGATAAAATCAACCTTTTTAGTCTTAACTTAGTTCACCGCAGTAATTTTGGTTCATTTATTCCTACTGAATTGGACGCTCATCGACCACAAAGTAGCAGAGAAGCGATAGACAGCAACACTTTGCTATCTCAAGTTATTCTTAAAAAGAGAAAGTGTCATCTCAAAGAAAAAAAAAAAATGGTGGGTAGCAATGATTGCTTTTTAAATAAGGTCAGCTCAATCTGTGTTTAAGTTACCGTAAACACAATAACTTGAGGAGGCAGAACATATAAAAAAGGGTCCGATATAATTTCTATTAAACACGTTTATAGAAAGAGACGATGAGTTTTAATTAAAGTATTTGAAGTGATTGAAAGATCACGACATTATAGTTCAGAGCCTTTAAATTTAAAAGAATCAAAAAAATAATTTCAAAAGTTGAAGAGACCAAACAAAAATATTCATTAAATTTTTTCTTAAGATAATTTGAAGAGCATATTCCAAAAACATTGTAATTCTATTTAGATTAATATAGATAGTATCATTCCAATATAAAGTATAATTACCAGAACGGACTGAAAGGAACATTCTATGACCGAAAGCCATGGACAGATGGCAATTGTGGTCCTTCAGCTTTGATTAGTACTTCTGTTGTCTATCAATTTCAATTTTGTAACCATTTTCTTGACATTTGATTGAAAAGGAGAAGAATGAGACCAATTTCATCTTTTTTCAGCTTTTGTACCAACTCCAATGTTGCACGTGACAACCTCGGATCTTAACGCTTTGTTCGACGGCATCTTTTCAAGTAGTTTTTAAAATTTTAATTAGATAAAATATTAAACGTTGTTTAAAAAATTGTTTGATAACACAAAATTTGGACTAGTTTTTAGAGATTAAAGTGGCTTTTTGTAAAAAATTAACTCATGTAACGTTTAGCTTCTAGCGTTTCATGAAACGCTACTCAAACAGCTAAACGCCACTAAAATAACTAACAGCTATCAAAACAATTAATTTTACCGAACAGACCCTAAATTTTAATAATTGTAATCTATGTTCTTTTAGTCAACTTGCAATATTGCACTTTTTTTTTTTTGTCTTTTTTGATATTTGTTCTCCATGATTGCTTAATCAAAACCACATGGTCTTATTTAGGAGGCCTTACCATTTAGAAAGTTAACTCATTCGAAATTGAGGAGGATGCGAGGGCTAAATTTTAGTTTAAAAAAAAAAAAATTTTTCAAAATAATTATCTCCGTAAATAAATAAATTTAAATATTGCGTCAATCATGAAATATAAACAAATCGATCGAGATAAATAATATAATAAAATAGTTAAGAGGTATGAAAATATATATAAATTAAATTATATAATTATTTGGCATGTTTTTTTAAAAAAAAAAAATTAAAAAAGCAGGTAAATTATCAACAGTTTGCACTGCCAATTTTAGGTTAGGAGACAAACATTTTGCCATTCAACTATTTTTCCACTTCATTAGTGAAAAGCAAACATATAAAATGAAAGCTCAATCAAAACCCATATCTAATTACACATTAAATGCTCTAAATCCTTTATACATAAAAAGGGGTAACCAATACTCCACTAATACCCTAAACATAAAGCAGGAAAATCACCGAGAAGCCAATACAAAACCCTATAATACATATTTCTAGTAGTAACATTTTGACAATTGGAGTACTATAGTTTTATGGGGATTCAAGAAACCCAGTTTTGGTCAGAACAGCATTTCTAACTACACTAAGATCCCTTCCCTTGAGTTTCCTGCCTACGCCTTCAAAAACAGAAAATGAGGAAATCTGACTTCTTGCAAGCCTTCTTGCAATAAGCTCATGAGGAGGCAATTTGTAATAAAAATCATTATCTTCATCTTCATTTTCATCACCACTATCTCCATTGAAAACCCCATTATAGTTTTCACTATCATTATCATCACCGTCATATTCATCATCATCATCATCATCATCATCATTACCATCATCAAAATCAAGCCGTGAATTAGTATTCTTGGAGAGTTTCTTTGATTTTCTTTTGCAAATCTTGGACCAATCAGGAATGTTGACTGGTGCTGATTGCTGCTGAACTAATTTGGTTTCATTAGAAGAATGGTTGCTACTGCTGCCACTACTAGTAGCTCTTGGGAGCATTCTTGAAGCAGAAGGGAGATTTCTTGGAACAGAAAATGAGGATTCTACGGATTTGCCAATCTTAGAATTTGAATCCTTTCTTTCTCTTAGAACATCCCAAACATCCTCTTCTTCAAAATCTCCATCTCTTAAGGATCTCCATACACCACTTCCTTGTCTCATTAAACTATACCTATTTTCCATTGATATTTTGCCTACACAACCAAAATTCATAATTATAACCTACAAATTTTAAAAACTCCCATATGGGTATTCCCAAAAATTCATAATTCAAAGAAAGTGAATTAAAAAGAAGAATTTTTTCCAAAGATTAAATAATCGGGTATCCTACAAGCAAAATTTAGTTCAGGAAAACAAGAATCTACCCTTTCTTGGATTAAGAAGCTCTTAAAATCACAACTCTGCTTAGATTCTTGGGGATATCTGCAAAAATGGAAAGGAAATTCAATTAAAAAGAAAGATTCAAGAAAAAAATTTTAACACTGATAGAATAAAAAAAGAAAAAGAAATGATTGATTCAAGAGAATCCAAGATGCCTTTTTCATTCAAATTCTTAGTCTCTGACCTAGGAAAGTTTGAGAGAATTTGCTACAATGGATGGTCTTTTTGAAGAGCCCAAAATGCCCACAAGGAAGAGAAACGAAGGGGATTGAAAGAGGCAAGAATAAATAAGACAACCCTTACTTTTTTTTGTCTTTATAAACCTCTCTCTCCTCTTAGGCTGCTAGTATTCTGATGGCATGCACTTGAAAGCTTCACTTTTGACAACGAGAAATGCAAAATACAAGAAATATATAAGTTCTGTTTTCGTTTTTTTTTAACCCACTTGCCTTTTAAACTTTGCCTTTGTATGATCTTTTACAGTCAGGTATGATACACACGCGCGCGCGCGCGCGCACACACACACACACACTCTCTCTCTCCCTTCTAATCTTTACATAATTAAACCCCTAAAGGCTACATTTATGCCCACATGAAGGTCTCCTATCCAGTCAATTGAAATATTATTTTAGTAGTGTCATCACCTTTCTTCTTTCTTCTTATAAATGAGTCGAATTATTCGGGAAATATCCGAATTTATTTTAATTATGAATATTTGCATTTATGACTTGAATTTGAATATTAATAGTTTCATCACTTTTCTCTATTCTAGCTACAATTCTCTAATTATATTTTATAAGTGAGAATTGAGAGAGGTAAAACAATTTTGAAGAGTAAAAAATAAATTGATTTAAAGCAGATTATAAATTGATTTGGTTCATCGAATCTCAAATCCACAAATGGTGCCATTTGCATTACAATTAGTCCACTAAGATACGAGAAAATAGAAGCATGAGATAAAGAGGTGTTCATGCGGTCATTTCATTTTATATTAACCTTCCAAATTTGAGTGATTTAATAAAATAATAATGATTGAGAATGAAACCCATATTTGCAATTGCTTGGGTATATTTGTACTTTCCATCTCTATACCTCCTGCTTGTGGCAGCCACGTGTCCATACGCATCAATTTTTACCATATTAGTGGTAGGCAAAAAGTTGTCTTCTAGATATACTAAAGTGTAAATCTTGCAATTGGAGTCAAATTTGTACTGTCTAAAGATAAGATAAAAAGAATTTAAGCTTTGTGGTGAAACTTGAAAATGAGTGAATGTGGGGTTAGCCTGTGTTGCCTCTAAGTAAGCCTGGCCACTGGTCCGATTAAGATAGGAACCAGACCGAAATCGACTCAGTAAAGGTTCATTTCAAAACCGGTTTGATAGTTATAATTTGTATTCCGATTGTGGAATGGTAAAGTGCACAGTTATGTCTTTTTACATAAATTGTGAAAATAAGTTAATAAAGAAAATTATAAACACAAATTATCAGTCAAAAAGAATACTATTCCATGCAAAAAAAAAAAGAAATCAACAAACTTTGGAAAAGGTCATGAAATAATTTAAAGACCCTTTTGGACAGCTGGATTGAGATGAAGTCTGATTGTCTCCTCTTTTTTGTACTTTTTTTATCAAATAATTCATACTCTGGTTTTTTTTTCCCCAACTTTTCGCTATAGAGATGGCCTATGGAATTTTATTATATAATATTTTTTATTAAATTGGATTAATAATGCTTTAATGGAATAATAATTTTATGTTACCTACCGACGGCTATTAAAATAATTAATTTAAAATTTATAAAACAAGCAAGTGTGACATTTTTTTAATATTAACACGGAGATTAGTATATATTTATCTATTGACATACTAAAATAGATACTAAAAATTTATATAATCGACTCTAAGTAGTTTGAATTAATTATTTATCGGGTTGTTTTGAGGATTATAAACTTATAGATAGAAATTACAATTGAAACTTCATTAAGCAAATATAGGGAGTTGATATAATCTCTGCTCAAATCTAATAAAAATGGAAAAAAAAGATAAATATGGAAATCTAGAATAAGAAAATGATTGAAGTAAGAAAGTAACGTTGTTCTGGCAAATTTGACCCAAATGCAGCAATTGGGGAGCCGTCATCCAATGAATCTGGTCATCAAATATGTATTAATTAAAAAAAAAGACAAAGAAGACAGAAAATTCCTATGATTTGCATCATAAGCCAATCAAAGATTCCTTCTGGCTCACTTTAGAAAAATTCTTAGAATGCGGTGAGAATCTTTGGGTAGATTCATGTTAGTTTGTTGATTCCTCTTATTGTATTGTACATAAGCTAATGGGAGCCGTTAAGCGTGCGTAGTAGGTCCCGTTACTGTACAGCCGACATCTTAAGCGATTAACAACTAATTTCAACCGCTAAATTATTTATTTTTAATAATTTAACTAATACTAATTATTAAAATGAAGTTGTTATTCAGTTCTACAAAAACTTGGCCCCTGCAGGAAAAAAAAAGAAGTCTTGAATTAAAATCTTGTTGGGATTGATACAAGAAGAGGAAGTGTTATCTCCCATTACAAATGTTTACATGCAACAGATTACATTCTTAGATTCTATCAACAAGAAAGTACACTCTTTGAAGCTAACTCTTTCACGACAGAAGTAATAATTGTCCTGAGCTAACTCTTTCATGAAGCCTGACCAAGAAAAGAGTGTTCAAGTTTTTATCAAACTCCGAACCTGATTGACAAGGTGAAACTGACAGTATGAACAGTTCTTGACAATATTTTATGGATCAGTTAATGGCGGTGGAGAAAATATGATTCTTTGTCCACTCACATAGATAGGGATGGAGGTTGAAAAGTTTATAATGGAGCATTATTCACATGCTTGATGTGTAATGTTTCCTCTTATACTATTTTATGGCTCTGAAAATGAAACTTCTGTTGATAGCTACATCCAAGCAACACCACAATTCCGCAGCAATGTATTGTGCTTATTCTGTAACTCAATCACCTAATCTCAAGTTTTGGTGATGACCCTACAAGGATTGAATGGAACTTTAGTAGATGATAACTATGCTGTGTATTCTGTGAAATAAAATGATGAAGTTTTAAGTTAATATTCAGAACAGTCACAAAATTAAAGTCAAAGCAACAATTTTGAGGACAAGATAAGAAGCAAGTAGGATGATAGGAAAAGAAGCCAAACCAAGCAACACGAGAAGCTCTTCTGGCATGTCCTGATATTAAATATGATAACAATCCACACAATTGTATCACATCAATGAACACAATTAATAGAGTTCAACTATCTGCTGAGAGGTTATAATTACTCCTTCCAGTCTTCAATTTTTCCCATTCTTTTTTCTTTCTCCGATTTTCTTTTTTGATTTTTTCCTCTTCTTGATAGAAAGACAATCCTTCCGTCCGTTTCTATTACAAGTTCCTGGAATAATGTTGCATCCAAAAATAAGAGCCTCACTGCGTCATTGTGACCTGTGCTATGTACTAAGCAAATAAGAAAGCAACAGAGAGGGGTATGTTCTGAATCAGCACAGACTGAATAATCAGAATGTCAAGAGTCGAATAGAAAGATAAGACTTCAGATACAAGACCAACACCCACTGACTGATCATAAAAACAACATTAAATATCCTCAAAACACGGAACAAACTGTGGCAACTTGGATAAGCTACTACTGAAATCCCGACAAAACAATACCACTGATTCTTCAAAATCATGAAAAGGGTAAAATTTGTTGTATCCAATTCTAAAATTCTAGCATTACAAAAATAGACTTAGCTCTCTTCTTCACATGATATTTGAACTCCTTAAATGTCCAAGTTTATAAGTATACTTCCCAAACAGCAAGAATTAACATCTAATTCCTACTTCACTTCTCCACCAAAAAAATAAGTCATAATTCAGTTTGAAGCACTATTACGTGAACATAATGTAGAAGCACTCCTTTCTTTATATGTTACAATTGCACTCACACAGAGACAGAGGGAAAGGGATGAGGTATACAATGTAAAGGAACCAAAATGCTACAGAAAATTCTATGCACCTTGCTCTTTTATTATTATTGTATCATGGTATGAATGTGCACTCAGGCTATGATTATAACAAACAAATGTCTATCCAAATGATAGCTGTAGCTCATCCCAAATTTCTCAGCCGAAAAAAAAATGACTACATGAAAAACGAGCAGATATTGAGGGTAATGGGGACCTAAAATTATTCTCTCTCTGTTAGTGCCTCAGCTCCAGCTACAATCTCTAGTATCTCCCCAGTAATTTTAGATTGTCGTTCTCGATTGTATGCAACAGAAAGATTCTTCTTCAAATCAACTGCATTATCTGTGGCATTGCTCATGGCATTCATCCTTGCTGCGAGCTCACTAGCCAATGACTCCTGCAATGCCCTCAAAATCTGACTATTTAAATAGAGAGGCATCATGGCGTCAAGAATCTGAACTGGGTCTTGTTCAAACTGCAACAGAGGTGACAATCCCTCTGTCTTCACCCTAACACTCTCTCTCTCAACAGCCAATTTCCCTTCCTTACTCGTTAACCTGAACAGCTCATCATTATCAGCATCAACACACTTCCCATTCACATCAAAGACCTCTCCTTTTGGTGACAATGGCAACAATGTATGGATCACTGGGTCAGACTTAATTAAAGTCACAAACTTCGTATACACAAGCTCAACTTTATCAACCTCTTCGCTGACAAACAACGAAAATAAATCATCAGCAATTAATTGAGCTTCTTTTGATGTTGGAAAATTACCTCCCTCAACAAATCTTTCAACCAAAATCTTAGGTCTACGCTTAAAATAGGCATTACCCTTTTTGCCTACACTAATCACAGAACAATCCAATCCCAGTTTTTCCAATTCCATCATTCGGATCTCAGCCTTTTTTAACACTGCATTATTGAAACTGCCACAAAGACCTCTATCACCTGTAACAATAACAAGTGCTACCTTCTTTACAGGCCTAACATTTGTTAATGGAACATCAATATCCTCGAATTGGAGTTGCTCATTAATATTATAAAGTACGTCAAGTAGGGTTTCAGCAAAAGGCCTGGCATTAATAACAGCTTCTTGAGCTCGTCTGATCTTAGCAGCCGCAACCAGTTTCATCGCCTCAGTAATCTTTTGGGCACTTTTGACAGTATCAATCCGCCCTCTTAACTCTCGTAGACCACAACGAATTGGAGTATATAATGAAGATTGAGTGAAAGTACTGTGTAGTGGTGAAATTTGGATTAAAAAGCGAAATGGGTTTTGTTGAAATTGAAAAGAATTCGCAAATGAGTTAGATTTTGAAGAATTTGGAGAGACCGACATGGTTAGATTGAAACAGAACATGGTTTTGACGAGTTTTTATTCTTGAGGTTTCAGTACAACATGGAAGTGAATATAAATAGGATCTCCGCAAAACGCTTTCGATAGTGAAATTTGGGCTTCGCAGAGATCGAAGTGGAAATAGAAGGATTGTGTATTCGAAATAAAATGAATTTGATTGAGCTCACCGCCGAAGGAATCTCTTTGTGCTCGGTGTAAAAGGTAAAAGGACAAAAAGAGTTTCTGTTTGGTTGCCAAGAAATTTCAGAAGAAAAGGAACTGATTTGGGAAAAGTTTGAAGCAGCTTTAGCTAGATGACAAGTGATGCGAGAAATTTCCTTGTAAGAGAACCCCTTCTGCGGGTTTCAAAAAAAAAAAAAAATAAATAAATAAAAGAATTGTAATATTATCTTATTAATGATTAATTAATTAATTAATGTGTTTTGGTTTATACCACGCGGATCCAGTCTTACCCATGGACTCACTGGTATACTAAACTAATTAAATAAATAAATTATTTATTTATTTATTAGGAAATCCAAGGAGTTGAAATAAATTGCACAATAAGAATAGCCATTTCTAACTCGAGATCTCACAACCAAACTAATTCACAAAATTTTATGGTATTTTCTTTTATTATTATGTTTCAAATTACATTTAAAAAACTGTTATTTTCTCATATACAATTATTCTATTCTCATTTATTTTCTTATATAGTGATAAGTACAATTTTATAAATAAATTGTGAATAAAATATTTTTTTCCCTCACTTGAGATGATTCTTACAATATATGAAAGGATCAAGGAAATTATAGTGAAACAAACTAAAAGCATTCCTCCTTGACATTCACTAATTTGAGAGCTCATTCATACACATTTTTAATTGGTCATCCTATCCTTGAGTAATGTACATGTAACACAGTAACAGTAAAGGGATTTTCAATTCCTATCTTACCATTTCATGCATATTTTCCACATAGAAATGCTGCTAACACACTTGAGAATTGATAGGGATCTCATGTTCATCCAATAGCTGATCAAACACAACAAAAGAGGAAAAAAAAAAACAGTAATTGTACAAAATAACGTTAAATAGTAAGGCAAATATGTTATATAATGGAAGTAGCTGTTGTTCAATATTCTGAAAATAGATTTCATTTGAACAAAAGAATGAAGATTGATTGAAGGTGATTACTTTGCAAAATGTTATTATGCAAATCCAAGAGAGCAAACTGAACTGAACTTTGTACATATGAAAGAAGATTGAATTAGGATGAACTAAGCATACAACAGAGAAACAGAGTTTCAGCAGTTTGCTCTGAATCTATGAGCAACTGGGAATTAAAATACCAAATTCCTATTTATAAGATCAGAAGGCAAGATAAAAAAAATATTGAAAGCTTGACATTCTGTCAATCATATTTGTTAATAGCGAGCAATCTCGATATAAAGAACAACGGAAAAACACTCCAAAAATGGCACTCACATACATTAAGATAAATGCACTACAAAATGGTAACCAGCATGCTTCAACTACTTCTAAATGCTTTCATTGACATCCACTATATATAAGATAATAATCCATAAATAAAAGGAACAATGGCCTTAGAGAACCTCAAGTATCCTATCTTCTACCTTCAAAAGGTTGCAAGATTCAATGTAGAATTCTTGACACTTGCAAGTTGCATTGCATCCCCCTAATATTTTTCTATACAAAGATAGAGTTTGAAATAAGCCACATATAATAGAAATTAGACCAATGTTGCATAAAAAAGTTTCCCAACTCAATTCATGTAGTTATGAATCTGAACAGCAAAAACAAGTTGTCAAGAAAACTAGCCCAGGTCAAATATCAAGAGGACAATAAATTACGTGGGAAATTCACATTCTATTACCATTTACCGACATATAGATCACAATATTGGCAACATTCTTTCCAGTTTGATCAATATAAGCAGTAGTTTTTATAATAGCAAATAAGAAAATCCACCAAATTTGGAAGAGAAAGTGTAATTCTTACATATGAGAAAAAAAATCTAAACACAGTGGCTTTTTTTAATTTCTAATACTATTTTATCTCAATTAATCAATTATCACAGCAGTTATAAGACTTAATCATCATTTATTATGTTAACAAATACTCATTTATATGAGCAACTACAAAACAGAAGCAAATTTACAATAAAAAATCCGAAACCCAGTCCGATCATCTATCACTTCAATCAATAAGCAACGAGATCTCATTATTGAACACTAATTAAAGAATCGTTACTAGTATTATTAGTGTTAGATTCCAAAACAGGATTAGAAGGACCCAAATTGAGAAAGAACATAGATCTAGCGGCCATAAGCTTCTTTCGTTTCAAGCAATGAGGACCATAGGTCTTGCTTAGAAGGCAAGGAACTTGGTCCATCACGGAGATCTGAGTAGGAGATTCGACGGATTCAACTTGGTGGGCAGATAATTGAGTCAGGGAAATGGGTTTTTGTTTTTGATATCTTGCGCTAATTTTAGAGTTCCTGAGTTCAGCAAGAGCTCCAGGCTTTAGATATCTGTAGAAGCATTCATTTCTGCTAGTGGGCATTGATCTTGAACTGGCTTTCATTGTTGTGAATGAAATTGCGCAGAAAAAGAGGAAGAGAGGTGTGCGGTTATGGAGGGAGAGAGATAGAAAAATTAGGGATTTCATTATATGGAGCGTTTGGGAGGCGGGAAAATAAGAGGGGGAATCTTTAGGGTTTTAAGAGACAGAGAGAGGGAATAGGGTCTCGAAAAATGGCGGGAATGCATGGAAAAGACCGCGTAAGTTATGAATAATTTTCCGTCCTTAGATTTGGATGTTAGCGAGTTTTTTTTTTTTTCCCCTATTCGTGCAATGAATCTCCACTGTGGACGGCAATTACACATGATTTACAATCCATCAGCAGCCATATAATTTATTACAAAGCCATTAGGGAAAGGAATATAAATTGAAATTAATTATTATAATGTCAAAGATTGGATCTGGACCTTTATCATTAGGTTAGGGCATCATTTGCGATGTTGTCATAAATTGTGATATGTGAACAGTGAATATCAATTAAAAATATTATCAAAAATCAATTTTAGTAAAAATTGTTTATTTTCATCACTTTACTTGGATAAGTGAATACTGCATGGGTATAAGAAAAAAAAAATGTAGAAGGAAAATTTTGAAAAAAAAAAAAGTTTCCTTTTTTGGATATAGAAGGAAAATAAAACTTTATTTTTCCCTCACTCATTTATTGAAATTGTATTCTTTTAGTTTGTTTTCAATTTCAATGAAAAATATTGAAAAGAAGATGAGTGTCATTTTCCTTTTTTATTTATTTTCTTTCCTTTTATTTTTTTAAATAAAGAAAAATAATATGAGGGAGTAAATTATTTACAATTTGATATAAATTTAGTAATTTATGATAATGCTGATTCTCAATGTTCAAAATTTACAAAAGACTTGATAAGAAAGAGAAAAATGCAAAGATACAAAAAAAATTGCATAAATTGCAATTGCTTATTTTATAAAACCGAAAATAATTTATTATTATTGGTTTATGAGTTCATCGATACACGTTTTATATATTTTTTTAAACAGTTTTAAAATAAACACATTTAATTTTTTATAAAAAATAAATGAAAAATAAAATATTTTGTTATTGGCACCTTAATTAATCATAATTTTTTAACACCTTTAAAATTATTTAGCTATAATTAAGTAACTAATTCAATAATTACAATGTGTAACTTACATTACATATTAAAATTTTATGTGATATATTGTAAATTTTATATATTTAATTTTAATAGATTGATATTAAAAATAATTGAAAATTAGAGATCATTAATATAATAATCAAGTTGGTAGTTGAGATTTGTTTTATTTTAAAATAATAATCAAACTTAAATCCAACAAAGGTGAGTACTTAGGAGAGGAATTAGCTCTTGTGACAATATCTCTCCAATCCCTCATTTTCTTCATTATTTTATTTAATATTTTCTTTTTATTTTTTAAAATAAATTTAAATTTATATATATTTATCACCGGCTGGAGTATGACGTGTTATTCTCATGTACAAAAGTAATTATATTATAAAATAGAAATGTCACGTTGACAACGAATAAAATATTAGGAGCGAGAAGAGAAAATGAAAAATATCTTTCTAACATTAAAAGTAATATATAATTTATTTTAAAATCAATTTTTTCATGGTTAATATCTCAACTCTGCACCATAGGATAATGATATAATTTATATTATATAGACTGAAATAATATTCTTAATTAATAAAAATTATTTAATTTATAAATAAAACATCTAAAAAATATTTAATATTTTTCACTCATAGAACATCTAAAACAAATCCGAGAAAAGTTATTGCTTGGAACGACTGGTCGTGGCCACTTCACAGGGACCTGGATGGATAAAACAACAGGACCAATCACGTCTAACTTCGCTTGTCATTCCGTAAATCGTAACTCTCTTTGATAGAAATGACTTGTCGCTGTGGTTGGATGTTTCCTATTAAAAAATTGAAATTTATTCACTCATGGAGCAAGTAGACCCGGATTATGGGTTCGTTGTTTTGGGTCGAACAAACCGAAGAATCCAAAGGAACGAAAACCGTGTCTGCAAAACAAATCAACCCAGTCGAATATAATGATCACTACACCATCAAAGCATACACTGGATTTCTTCCGTGACCACTACTTGTTCATCTTTATTAATGGGGTCTAATTGATTTTCTCAAAAGATTTTCTCGAAAAGGAGTTTATAAAAGGGGAGATGTTGAAGCTGTTTTCAAGAATTTCTGGGTTCTTCAGTAGCCGAACTTTGGTCGGTGTGGACAAAGCAGGGAACCGTTACTTCACTAGAAAAGAAGAGATCGATGGTATCAGTAAGTGGGTCTTCTTGCTTTTTATAGTTGTTGTACTTGGCAGTTTATACATTAATTTTCCATGTGGATTCCTTTTAACAATTATTGCTTTTGCATGTTGATATGGGATGGGACTGGTAACCAATTGATAGTCTCGAGTACTAAATTTATTTTAATTTGAGCTTAATATCATTTATTTGTATTACTTAGTTGAGCTGCAATCCAATATCTTGATTTATCTTGTCTCTCATTTTATATAATTTCTAATTTTCCAGTGAAGGAGAAAAGATGGGTAGTATTCAAAGGAGAAGACGATCCGACCTCAATTCCAGGTAAGCTGTATGAAAGAATGCTGGCTGTTGCTTTTCCAGTTTTCTTTGCAGCGCATATTTGCTATTGTTGAAACTCATTAATGTATCTTTACGCCACAGCTGTTGCTTTTTATTCATTTTGTGTGACTACTTGTTGACTTCATGCATAATTGCAAAAGAAGTGAAGTTAAATTTTATGGATATGTTGAGTCGGATTATAGATGTTTGTTTTTTGTTCCTTAACTGAATGTATTGCCTATAATTTGATGTTATAGTTGAATGGATATGCTGGTTGAATGGGCAGCGTAAAAGGGCTCCTACTCCTGAGGTAAGGAAAAAAAAAAAGAAGAAGTCCTTCCTAGCTGATGCATGTCCTTGTTTGCTGTTGGTATATGGTTTTTATCTTAGGAGCTGAAATTTGAATTTTGAAGTATCTTTAAATATAATTCTTACGTGGTGCATTTCTCACCCCTTAAAAGATTACAAAACATTATATAATCATAATAACGTGTGACTAAAGGGGTTTTTCACATTCAGATGCTCTTTAACTAGTGAATTTGATTTGATTTGACTGATTTGATAGTGAGATAGTCAAAGAATGCTTTGCAATGAGCTAGCTTTTCCTTTTCACTCTTTTAACAAACTTTCTATTGAACAAATGTAGAGTTACCAAGGGATTCCTTTGACTTGATCTCTTCGTTCTCTGGCTTATCTAGACAAGTTAGTAATGCTCAGTAATTTCCTGAGGATCCCATTGAATGCTGGAATTCTTGTTGATGCTTCATGCCTTGTTGAGTATTCTCTGGATAGACAATTTTGTATTAAAAGGATATTTGGGTGAAGTAATTGTTTATTACAGCTTTTGGTATGCCGTCTTGCTGGAATTATTCATTCTGTTGCTTTATTTTATTTTATTTTCTTTTCAGGAAATGATTGAACTTGAAGCAAGGCGTGAACTTATAAGGCAAAATGTTGCTCGTACGTGATATTTGTACAATGACCTAATATTTTTGTTTTATCAACCCTACTTTTTTCTGGTTAATCATATCTTACTGATATCAGCTCTAATTCTCGTTGCCCAATTAGAACCTTTATTCATTAATGAGTTCATAGTATCTGAACTTCATAAAAGTATTGTTTAGAATCTTAAATATGCAGTTAAATTTCGATGCACTTATACTATGAAGACGCTGGAAATAGTGCATTCTCGGTGGAGAACAACTTAGAAATGCTTTATCATATGGGAATTATTGAATTAGAATGTCTGGAAAGTATATTGTGTCTTGAGGCAAAACACCAAATTCGTCCTTCATACGCACTAAGATGATGCTATTAAACAACATATCGCAACTTCATCTTCTCTTCTTGGGGTTCCGGCAGTCATATGTGTGCATGGGATTATTTCAATTTGGAGACCTCTCTGCAAGTGTTAACAGCTTTTCTCTTTGTGATAATTTCCCATTAGTACTGCTTTTCATATTGCGTAATTCTTTCACATGTTAACTTTTGCAAAGCTTCTACCCTGCTAGTCTTTATCTTGGTAATAACTTGTTGAAAGTCTGTCTGGGCTTGATTATTTCCACAAGTCATCACATTGTCTTAAAAACAGGAAGCATGGATGTTCTCTGTAGTTTTCTCTAAGAATCCTCATTTTATGAGCATATTTGGAATTGGAATAACATTTGCTGGTAGCCTTAATATCAAATTCTTAGGTTTTGCCAAGGGTTGAATGCACAACCTAGTGAAACAACTTTGAACTCTGTTGGTTAACCTTTGATTTTAAAAACTTTAGTTCACACATGCTCTTCGTCATGGTCTTATTTAGAGGTACTGATATACACTTGCTGAGATGACTCTTGTTTTCTGCTTTGTTCATCACAACTTCTTCGACTTTATACAAGATTTTAACTTGACAAAGGTTCCTTTTTTAATTTCTGAAGTTCTCAAGAAAGAAGAAGAGGAAAGGAAAGCTAAAGAAGGCAGTTCTCGCAAAGTTGTTAGCTCTGGTCAGGTGCTAACTAAAAGATCTGCATGTTAACATAACTTTTAAGCTTATATGATATATGATACTTGTAATCCGTTTTTATAGGTAATGTTGGAGGTCCAGACTTGAAAAGTTTCGTTCGTCAATTTCCGATTGCTTCAGAAGGTATAACATTTTTTAGCTACAATATAAGAATGATGTTTCATGGTTGCCAAAATTTGTCATTGTTCCAAATCTAGTTACAAAAGTAAAATAAATTTGGATAGTGGATATGGTAACCGCATGGCATGGACTCTGAACATGCCAGCATGTACCCAGTGAAATACTTTAGAAACATTGCTTGCTGTAATTTTTAATATGATGCACATTTTACATGCATATTTTCTCATTGGAAGAATTCCTGTGCAGTAAATGCTTGTCAAATATTATATTTATGCTGACAATTTTTGCATTACTGTTAATGTTCTCAAGGTGAGAAGCTCGATGAAGAATCAGATGCAATGGATAAACAGAGGTGGGTTGTCCTAAATGTTCAATTGTTCAAGTATTACTTAGTTAGGGTTTTGGCATTTGATACAGTTGCAATGTGATTACTTGCTTGTGACAAAGAGTTTAGGCATTGTTTTCTCAGTCAAAATATAAATCCATCATTTTCCTAATGGAAATTGTCCTTAAACCTGTAACGCTGTTTTTCAAGTCCATGCTGCGGAGTTGGAATATTTATATGTCCCACTTGAGTCTATTCCAGGACCTCCCTCTGTGTGTGTGCACACAAATGCATGTCTGCTCATTGCTGCATCTTAACTTGCTTGAAGTGTTTCTGTTTGGGTTTTCAACAAGACAGCTTGTTCTGTGCGTGTCTGCCTGCGTGCTCATATGCAATGCTTCTCATTCCGTCTCCAAGAAAACTGGACAAAGCAGTGGTTTATCTCTTGTTTTCCTTGTTGGTTTGAGGGAGACCTTTCCTTAACACTTGACCTGTATTATTTTCCTTGTATCAAGAGAATTCTGTGCTTCCAATAAACGGTTGTTCAAGGTTCTAATTTAATCTTGTAATGTTTTAAGTTTCTATAGTGTTGGATCTCACAATATCTTCATGCAAATTGATCTCCCCTCTCCCCCAGTAAATACATACTTGTCATAGAAGCTCTTTCTTTTGTGTGGATATTTGACTCCTATTATATTTTACAGAACAAGAGAAGCAGATGGAGAGATTGCAAATGAAGAACCTGTGCCAATGTAAGTATGCATGTAACTTGCATGTCACATAATATAGCTATAGATCAGAGTTGTTGATTATATCATAGAAATTCATGTTACTTTTGTCAAGTTTGGGAAGCACCTAACATCAGGGAAATGGGAATTACCTGGGCGATGCATTCGCTGTATTTATGGGGAATCTAGTGAATGCCCAGTGGCCAGTGCTAGAATTTCTATGTAACTTCAGTTGCTTTTCAATGATTACAATTACATTCAAGCAAATGCGCACTTGAGCAATGCTTTTGCTTATGAATTGGTTAAACCAAATTTTCAGGTCTTCAGAACCAACAGGCTCTGGTGCAACCTTCAAGCCTGGAACATGGCAACCGCCAACATGATATTGTTTCATCTGTTTTTGGCCGATCATACAACAGTCCGTTTGCCACTCTTTTTTATTTTTTTCATGACTAGATTTCACAAGCTTTCATCGGTAAGATGCACCAGTTTCTGTTGGAATATATGCAACTTAGGCATTCTCTATCTGACTTTTTACTTTTTTTTATCATGTTGGGATTTCTAGGAGAAGGCCCTAATTTCATTCATACACAGATTTATTTAAAATTTCTGTCATGATGTATAATCATAAGAGTAACTTGAAGTTTTCTACATATCATTTTGTTTAAGTTCTAACAGTAGAGCAACTGTTACTATTTTTGAAATGTGATTCGTTATTCTTTGCCTTCATTTTTTTTTTCTGAAATGTGATTCAGTACTCAGTCCCAACTCTTAAGACATTGCAAGCAGAGGATTTTTACTTAGAATATATTTGGTTGTATTAAAATATAATACGCCAGTATACTGTGGGTGATTTCAACATTGACGCTTGGTCAGGATGCACGGAGGCTTTCAGTATTCCACGCCCCACTTGTGAGAGTAGGACTCGCACTGTCACATGAATGAAATCACTAGAAAGCATAAGAAGGAAGCTTCCACTTGGCACTTTAGAGAAGATGCCGCGGTCATTTTCCTGCTTGTCCCTCTTGTGATTTCCGGATAGTGCTGATCTAGTCCACGCCCACAGTTGTCCAAGTGTTGACCACGCTCCTCCATCTTCCAATGAGGGAATAATCGTGTACTTGAAATGCTTACAGCTATTGATATTCGGTCGAGTGGTATTTCCTTCTTTTTTTCTTTTTTTTTTAAAACTAATAGTGAAATGAAATCGAATCGTATAGGAAATTTCGCAAATTTTAATTTTAATTAATGGAATGAAAATTTGTTTAGGAAATATTGAGAGATATTTTTTTTTTTTGCAAATTTTACGAGTTGTTTGAAAATTTGATTTAAGAATAAATTAAAGTTTTTTTTGAAAAAAAGAATAAATTTAAATTGATTAATAAACAGTAATCATTTCTTATTTATCAAAATAAAAATGTCACAAAATATTATTGACTAAGGGGCCATTCATAATTAGCGATTATTTCTTATCCGTCAATAATCATAGATGCCAAAAAAGATTATTGACAATATAACTTGTGATAGATGATTTTAGAAAAATTGTATTTAATATAATTATTAAAAATTTATATAATAAATAAAAAAATTATTCTTCATTGATAAATTATTTTTGAATTATTTTATTCACTCTAGTAACGACCTCCATGGCTACTCATGGAAATATATAATGTACGATACAGTTTCTTTGCAAACAACGGAAAACTTTTGCTGGACTTGTATTAAACACGCGCCAAAAAGAGTGTGGATGCCCCTGGCCTTAGAAATTAAAGGTCAATAGTCAAATCCAAATCTTAAACCCCACGCTGTCGAGTCCTACAATCTAACGGTCACCATTAAACCAACTCTTCCCTTTCACCATTTATGAACTCTACGTGAAAACAACAATGACACGAGAAAAGCTCCCATTTCTCATCCTGGGAGGCAGCCATCGCTCTTTCTTTTTCTCGCAGCTTCTGAAAATCACAGTTTCAGTGTTTTCAGCTAGGTTTTTATTTTTGTATTTTCTTCTTAAACCGTAAAGTCACCATGTACATATCAACTTCTCCTTCTCCTTCACTTCTCTACAGGTCTCGCTTCGCTTCTAGAATCTCCTCTTCTCTTGCCTCATTTTCATCATCTTCGCTCTCTAGAGTCTCGGCTGCGACGTCGTTTACATCTTATCCTCCGTCGATGTCGTTTTGCAATCAGAAATATCGTTATTTGAGCTTTTCCTCGGCGTTAAGGTCTCTGCGGTGCTCTGCTCCACGCTGGAGCCATGGAGTTGATTGGCACTCTCCGATCAGCCTGCGTGCTGAGGCCCGAGTTTCCTCGCCTGTCTTTGAACGAAAGCTTTCTACTATTGGTATATTCCTTAAAATTTCCGGTCTCTTCGTCGTTATTGTTGTTGCTTTGTGCTGTTGGGTTCTGTTTACTGACACTTTTTTGTTTTTTGTTTTTATTTTCTTTTAGTTGCTTTTTGGCTAATAAGATGAAAAAGGCAAAAAAAAAAAAAAAAAGAGAATTCAATTGTTGTCTTGGTTGTGACTTGTGATTACACTCAGGTCTTTTACTTGTCTGTTTAGAAGAAAATGGTGGATAAGGAACCAAATTCTGCCAATTGTGTAGTTAGTGTGCTTTTCTTTTTTCTTTTTCTTTTCTATTTCTTTTATATATATATATATATATATATATATCATCGTGACTGAATTTCTTTATAATGGTGATGTTAATCATAGTTGATTATTGCTAATATAAGCATAAAGGGTTCTGATTAAGTATTTATTCTTAGTTGTTTTGATGGGTGATTAAACTGTGATGACATGCTTTTTTTCTTTCTTTTTTATTTTTAATTAGAAAATGTTGTGGAAGGATATTGAATCGCAATCCTTGTCTAGTATTTTTGGTTAATTTTGGTTTGTGATTTAATAGGTTTTATAGCGATGGAGTTGTGTTTATATACTCAGATATGCCAGTTTGATGTAGCCGATTTGATATCTTACAATAAATAATGCTAAAAAAGAAGAAGATCGAAACCATTCTTCTTGAGACAAATGGCTTGCTCGCTGGATAATTAAGAATTGAAGAGAAAATTGAAAAATGTACTCCTGCTGGTATATTTAGTTGTAGTTGCGGGCATAGTTGTCAAATTGAGATTCTAAAGAATCGGCATTCTTATTTTATAATTGAGTCGAATCTGAAACGGAAGATACAGTGTGACTTTTCAAAAATCAATTAAAACTAATACATATACATTTATGGATATATTTCCCATCAATTGTACCAAAATGTACTAAAAATTTAACTGCAAATGATATATCTATATAAATTCTAATTCTAAATCATCTACTAAACATAAAATAAAAGAGAATTTGATGACTTGTGTAGTTCCCAAGTTCAATGTATCAAACTATTTAAGTTAGAATTAAAAAAAAAAAAAAAAACTAAAAAGCCATTAAATCCCTTATCTAAATCCATATTCATTCATTATCCTTTCCAAATTCTAGCCTTGTATCATCTTCATCTTCTAATATAACTATATCCTCTTGCCTTTATTCTTCTCCATTGACTTTTTCACTTGTTTTGTTGGGTATGATAATCAATTCGAATCATAAAGGTTCATGCTCAATGCTCAATTTCAATTCATCAGTAAGATTCGAATTGTTTGACATGAATATTTATAGTATTGTAAAGTTGAAATTGCAAATCGTAAGATTTTGACAACTTGCGGGATTAAAAAATTAATGCAACCATGGAATGGATGTTTGTTAATACTAGATTGATGGTTATGGATAATTGAGCAGAGAAATGGAATAATGAAGTGTGTGACAATTTCTCAGTTCTTGTTTCTTGTTGGAGTAATCTTGTACACAAACTGGTCAGAACTTGTTTTTTTCCAATATTTATGTGATATATTAAATTTATTTGGATCATATAATGATTTCCATAGTGGAGTTGTAGTCATTTTACCACATTGCTACGTTTTGCCAGTAAATGGAAGTATGATGTTTATCATATGCGGTACACATTCTTACATGCACCTTTTCTGATAAATCATTAAATCTATTCAGCTTCTGAGCACCCTTTCAAGGGAATATTGACTAACCTTCCCAAACCTGGGGGTGGAGAATTCGGAAAATTCTATAGCTTGCCTGCCTTGAATGATCCACGAATTGGTATGTATATCCTCCACGTTTGAGCATTTTGAGTATCATTTCTTTCTAATATGGGATAAAGCCTTTCACATCCATTTTGATTACTACCTATTTTTATCGCTTTTTTTTTTTGGATGGGAGAAAATAGAAAAAGAATCACATTTTTCGTATGTGCAGATAGATTGCCATATTCCATAAGGATACTTTTGGAATCTGCAATACGCAATTGTAATAACTTCCAAGTTACAAAGGAAGATGTTGAGAAAATTATTGATTGGGAAAATACATCGCGAAAGCAAGTTGAAATTCCTTTCAAGCCTGCTCGTGTTCTCTTACAGGTTTATAGCATTGATTCATTGGGTTAGATAAAAAAAGAATAAATGTTGTTAATTCTGTATTTAAAACTTTTTTTCTTGATTTTCTTTTCTAGGATTTTACTGGAGTGCCAGCAGTTGTTGACCTTGCTTGTATGCGGGATGCAATAAAGAATCTTGGCGGTGATCCTACGAAGATCAACCCATTGGTTTGTAATTTACCACCTTTTGTTATTATGTGCAATTAGTTGGGGAAAAATATTTTTTTATCTTATTGAGTTTTTAACTGTACAAAGTTCTTTAATTGTACAAATTCATAATAATCTTTCATGGTTGCCTTTTGTGGGAATGCTTATTTGATAATATTTGCAATTTCAAGTTAAAATTTTGTTTGATGTGTTTATTATCTTAATGTTTTGATATTTGCCATGCAGGTTCCAGTAGACCTTGTAGTTGATCATTCAGTTCAAGTAGATGTAGCAAGATCTGAAAATGCCGTGCAAACAAATATGGAACATGAGTTTCAGAGGAACAAGGAGAGATTTGCTTTTCTTAAATGGGGTGCTTCTGCTTTCCAAAACATGCTCGTGGTTCCTCCAGGTTCTGGGATTGTTCACCAGGTATGGGGCTCTATGGTGGGGTATTTACTTATAACTATTCTCTATTAGGTTTCTGTCTAGTTTTTCAAAAAGACTACAGGGAATATGGAAAATTTCCAGCTTCGTGACAAGGCTTATCATGTGTGCTTGCATATTTTTCCATATTTGCTCATTCTCGAGTTGGATATGCCATCATGATTTATAGGCTGGTCTTGTGTGCTTTTAGTCCCTGTTGTTGAACAAATTAAATTCCAATGCTTTTCTTTCTCTGTCATCTTCAATTTGTCATCCTACATTTTGCTCTGTGCTATTCATTAATGGGTTTCATTAATGTCTCTCTTAATGAATTTGTAAGGTTAACCTGGAGTATCTTGGACGGGTTGTCTTTAACACTGATGGCATCCTCTATCTGGATAGTGTGGTTGGTACCGACTCACATACTACTATGATTGATGGGTTAGGAGTTGCTGGGTGGGGTGTTGGAGGGATTGAAGCAGAAGCTGCAATGCTTGGTCAGGTAAAGTCTTCTTGCATACTTGCATACATGTGTCTCTTTTTCCATTTGGATTGCCACTCCCTGCATACTCTCCATTCTAACTTGAATCTGAAATTAGAACTGTTTCAAGATATCACATGCTATTTTTTTTCATCACTTTTATTCATGTCCAAGTCCTCCCAAAAAAAAAAAAAAAAATTGTGCCAGCAGTTAAATGCTGAAATTTCTGATCTTGAACTCTGCATTGTTTCTCATTTGTGGATGAAATAGTGGCATGCAGTTTTCGTCCAGTGTGGTCTTGTACATGTATGTTCTATTGTTTTTTCTCCCTCAAAATTTTGCCTGTGTATTAAAATTTTAATCCTTTAGCTTTTCTTTTTCTAATTCAAAGAAATCAACTTATGTTCATTTAAGCAGAATCACTTTTCTTCTGGAGGCATTTTGTTGTGGTGAAAGTCCAATTTAAGTACTAATATTCATACTGTTGGAGTGGAGAGAATATTCAAATTCTATAATTATTTTTGTTGGCACATGTATTGGCATTTGCTGTAAGTGTGCGTGTCCTTGAAACATTTGAGTTTGTCTCTGCTTCTAATACTTTGCTAAATTTCACAGCCTATGAGCATGGTGTTGCCAGGTGTTGTTGGATTCAAATTGTCTGGAAAATTGCGTGATGGTGTCACAGCTACTGACTTGGTTCTGACAGTGACTCAAATGTTGAGGAAGCATGGTGTTGTTGGAAAGTTTGTTGAGTTTTATGGTAAGCTTAATAAATATTAAACAATTTGACTTAGATTTTGAATCACTTGAAGTTTAAGTCTATTCTGTGTTGGCTCAAATGAATTTGAATGTGCATGTAGGTGATGGTATGGGTGAATTATCATTAGCTGATAGGGCCACCATTGCAAATATGTCCCCTGAATATGGAGCAACCATGGGTTTCTTCCCTGTAGATCATGCTACCTTGCAGTATCTTAAATCAACAGGAAGAAGTGATGAGACTGTGAGACTATTGCCTTTTTGCTTATTCTTTTTGGTTTACTTTGACGGGTGCTAAAATTTGTTGATTGTGGTGACTAAAATTTTATGCATATTAGGTGGCAATGGTGGAAGCATATTTGCGTGCAAACAAAATGTTCGTTGACTACAATGGGGTAATATATTCCCACTGCATTTTATTTCCAAAGTAATCTGTTTTCAAGTAGACAACAATGTAACTGTCTTTTGGAAACAGCCACAAGAAGAGAGAGTATACACATCTTATCTGCAATTGGACCTAGCAGATGTTGAGTCCTGTGTTTCAGGACCAAAGAGGTATGCTGGACACTTTATTATCTCTATATGTCTAGTTATGATGTATCATTTGGATTTTTGGCGTAAAAAATAATTGTACATCTATGCTAATAACAGACCTCATGATCGAGTTCCTTTAAAGGAAATGAAGACCGACTGGCATTCATGTCTTGATAGCCGAGTTGGATTCAAGGTGAGAAGTGAGCAACCCAGATACTACAGCTTGATGACATTTTTGTTACTTGTATCTTCAAATATTGTCTGTTTTTTTACTTAATTATTTTCTTTGATTACATACTTACCAAGTCCAAAATACCACTGTGGATATTTTCATTCATATTCACATATAGGTCTATTTCTAGATGTGGCATGTCATTAATTGGCAATTTAATTGAATTACCATAGTACAGTTTAGATTTATATTTGGTTGTGTTCACCTCTTCCAAGTAATGTTTTTGACTGACTTGATTCTTATGCCATACTTCGTCATTCCATGTTTTCCTGTAGGGCTTTGGTGTACCGAAGGAAGAACAAGATAAAGTAGCAAAATTCTCATTCCATGGACAACCTGCTGAACTCAAGCATGGCAGCGTCGTCATTGCAGCTATTACAAGTTGTACAAACACATCAAACCCTAGTGTTATGCTTGGGGCTGGACTTGTTGCAAAAAAAGCTTGTGAACTTGGCTTGGAGGTTAGCTTTAGCTTACAGATATTATTTTCTGTCCAATATTGTTGGCTTTTGAAGAGAAATATCTTGCTTTTGTTAAAAAGCTTCTAATTGGCAAGTAATTATTTTTGACCTGCTTGTCTCACTCTTTTTCAGTGTAATTAGCATGAATTTTTGTTTTTTAGCTCCAAAACGTACTATTGCAATGGTTCATCAGGTTAAGCCATGGATTAAAACGAGTCTTGCTCCAGGTTCTGGAGTTGTTACAAAATATTTGGAGCAGAGGTATATCACAGCTTCACTTGATATGTTTACTGTCTAGTTGTTTCCGTAAATGTATAGTACATGATTATGAATGTCATTTTTGCAGTGGCCTCCAAAAGTACTTGAATCAGCAGGGCTTTCACATTGTTGGTTATGGTTGCACAACTTGTATTGGGAATTCAGGAGAACTTGATCCTGAAGTTGCTTCTGCAATTTCGGATAATGGTATGGCCATCATTTATTATGTTTGTAATGTTCTTGAAGTGAATTATCATGTTCTTGTTCTACCTTGCTAATAATGTTTCTGTCCTTTAGACTTATTTATTGCGGTACACTAAACTACTTCATTCCCTTCACTTTCATCGTGGTCTTTGCATTTCAATATCATAGTTGGTTTTCTGTTCTTACAAACTTCGAGTCATCTTCTCTCAGATGTGCCCTTATTCATGTCCTTGGATTCTGCATATTGAAAGATCTCGACACTTTCAATTTCATCCAATTAGTGGCTCTTACAACATATGTTCTGGGTCTATAGTTCAGTTCTTGATGGCTTGTCAATTATATTTACTCTTCAGCATTCTTTTGTACATTTCCTCTCCTCTACTGATGTACCTTGTGATTACTTTTGCAGACATTATTGCTGCAGCTGTGCTTTCTGGGAATCGGAACTTTGAAGGCCGTATTCATCCACTGACAAGAGCTAACTACCTTGCGTCACCTCCCTTAGTTGTGGTCTATGCACTGGCTGGCACCGTATGCACTTAAACTTTATCATTATTATCTGGTCTCTCTCTTTTTTTAATGAAGTGCTCTTCTATTGGTCAATGTTTTGAGCACTTGTTCTATCACTTTCCCAAGTGGTGTGCATGTTAATATCATGTTGTCACCTTTATGACCTGGGATAAATAATAGGAATTCAGTTTGATTCTAGATTTAGTTAATACTCAAAAGCAAAAGGGTGTGATGAAATCTATACAGACTGAAGGTGGCAACTTGGAATTAACTAGGGCTTCTGGGGACCTTAATTCTTTTTCAATTTCAGGTTGACATTGACTTTGAGAAGGAGCCAATTGGAAAAGGAAAGGATGGAAAGAATGTGTACTTCAAAGATATTTGGCCTACTAATGAAGAAATAGCGGAGGTAAATTTGTTAATCTCAAATGGAATTTCTTAAAAACTACAGTGTGTAATTAGTACATTGTACCTAATACTCCAGTGCTGTTACAGGCTGTACAATCTAACGTGCTGCCAAGCATGTTCAAAAGCACTTACGAGGCTATAACAAAGGGCAACCCAATGTGGAATGAGCTATCTGTTCCCGCTTCCACTCTTTACTCTTGGGATCCAAAATCTACCTATATACATGAGCCGCCATATTTCAAGAATATGTCCATGGAACCACCAGGCCCTCATGGAGTTAAGGATGCTTACTGTTTGCTTAGCTTGGGAGACAGTATAACTACCGATCATATCTCTCCAGCAGGTGCTATCCACAAAGACAGCCCTGCTGCGAAATATCTCCTTGAGCACGGGGTTCAATACAAGGACTTCAATTCTTATGGTAGCCGTCGGGGCAATGATGAAGTTATGGCTAGAGGCACATTTGCTAATATTCGCATTGTCAATAAGCTCCTAAATGGAGAAGTTGGCCCAAAGACTATCCACATTCCCACAGGAGAGAAGCTTTATGTGTTTGATGCAGCAATGGTGAGTCCTTGCTATTGAAATGTTACTTTTTTTCACACGAGATGATAACATGCAGGCAAAAATCAAAATGCAGAAAAAATCATTGCTCCTTGTAATTTGCATAATAAATGTGGTTTAAATTGCAGAGATACAAGGAAGCTGGGCAGGACACTATTGTCCTAGCTGGGGCAGAGTATGGAAGTGGCAGCTCTCGAGATTGGGCTGCCAAGGGTCCCATGCTACTGGTGAGTGAATTTTATATTTAATATTCTGGGCATGACTTACTTTAGCTCCATGGTAATAATAATTGTCATACTCTCTCTACGGTCTGTATCAGGGAGTGAAAGCGGTGATTGCCAAAAGCTTCGAGAGGATTCACCGTAGTAATCTAGTTGGAATGGGGATTATTCCTCTATGTTTCAAGCCTGGTGAGGATGCAGACACGTTGGGATTGACTGGTAATGAGCGCTACACAATTGACCTCCCGGATAAAATCGGTGAGATTAGACCTGGACAAGATGTTACCGTCACAACTGACAATGGCAAATCTTTTACTTGCACAGTGCGTTTTGACACACAGGTATTCTCCTGATAAATTCTTTCTAACGTCTATAGTGATGATTGCCAAAAACAACCAATTAGTAAATAATGAAATGTAAAGAAAATGAGAGTTTCAGCAATGAATTTATTGAAGAAAGACTACTTCAATTGCTAGTTGTCCATTAGCCTTTGCAAGCCGAGGACATGGTCGTTCCGCTCAGCAGGGAGGGCGAAATACATGGAGAAAATATCTCCAATAGATAGTAACGTTGGATGTGCCCAACTGTTAGATGCAAAATTAGGGATTGATCCTCAGGCAAATTACAAGTAGGCCCTCAATAGGAAATGTATTCTGCAGCTAGTATTATGGTCCGGTCTGGTTACATGTTGCTATATACTGCGCCATGATTCAGACTCCTGATTTGCTGAAATTTAATCGTGCAGGTTGAGTTGGCATACTTCGATCATGGTGGTATTCTCCAATATGTCATCAGGAACTTGATCAAAGAGCAAGAAACTTGAAACAACAGCTTCCATTGTACATCCTTCCTTTGCTGCTCCACCTTTTGCTTCTCCGTACACTGATAAAGCTGGTGCCCCTCGATTTGTTTCTTATATCTCAGGATTTCTTTAAAGTTTATTCCACTTTAAATAGGCAGCACGAGCTGCTCTTTTATGTAAAAATTATCATTTTAGCGTCCGTTGCACGTATGCACATCATGAATTCTAAGCGGTTTAATATATAAACATGGGATATGAGTATTTGATGGCTTTATTCTCCGTCTGTGCGAGTTGTAAGCTCTATGGTGTCAGACTTGATTTTTACCCTTTTGGTGGCATTTGTGTTACGGCCACTTGATGTGATCCATCTGCAGATCATCTGGTAGAGATTGTTCTATCATCCCTATAATAGTTAGGACCTTCCTTTTTAATTTTCAAAATGAATGGTCATACCTCGATAGCGATTAATATTATAGTACAATTACAACATAGGATCTCCTCTGACAGCTTCTGTTACAACACTTTAATGGTAACTAACCATTATCATTCCCAACATGCCACTTGCTCAACCAAAACCGTAATATTGAAAATCGGAAGATACAATGAACAAGTACAAAAGATGGCTTAATATAACCACGGCGAAAAGATTGGATATGCGAGATTCTAGTTCTTATTGTGTAGGGATTTGCTTGCCTTAGACGCCAAAGCTAATGCCTTGGCTTCTGTACTGGTCATCATCCATTCCCTCTCTGCACGGCGTTGATGTTGCCTAGCATTCTTAGCTCGTTTTGGTGCTAAGCGTGTGTCTCTTTCCACAAATGCAAGTCTAAATTTTTCAGCCATGGATAATTCACTGGGGATCGAAGCAGAGGGAGCAACTGGCCTTGGTGTAAATCCACATACTGCCCAAGTTTTTGGATCAATATCCTTAACAACAGGATCATCGAGAGCAATATCTGCTAATGCTTCTATGGGAACCTCAATTCCTCTAAATCCGAAGGGTGATG
Source organism: Jatropha multifida (assembly GCA_948099535.1). Classification (NCBI taxonomy): domain Eukaryota; kingdom Viridiplantae; phylum Streptophyta; class Magnoliopsida; order Malpighiales; family Euphorbiaceae; genus Jatropha; species Jatropha multifida. Next base: position 96,117 of record CANUEX010210243.1, on the reverse strand, counting down.
GCTTTGGATTTAATATTATTCGTGGGCACTCCGTGACCAAAATCTCCATTGAATTATTATCAATCTTGGGCTGAAAAAGAAAAATAAAAGGGTCGGTTTAAAAAGGAAAGATATGGTGAGTAAACAAAAAAACATTACATGAGGAATGCTAAATATGCCTGTTTTCATGGCATTGGAAGAATAAGTGTTGAATAAAATCAGAATAAATCATAACACAGTTTAGGGTTTAAACCGCAGTTGTACACGCCATGCTTGAGTTGGTGTTGGCTAGACAGGTAGGACTAAAGTGCCAAAAGGCTGCTAGTTTCTTCCACTTCTTAATATGTTTTCTTTAAAAGTGGGAAAATATGCGAAACTTCGGCACACAACTATAATGTCAGAAGTTAATGTCACAAATCAGGGAGGTTCAAAAAGTTGAACTGTCGGAAAGAGAACAATTTCATACCCACACAAGCCACCGCAGGGATTCTGCACCATGACCAATGTCAGCAGTGTCAAGTTCCTCCCATGAATCTCCCTCCATATCATTCAGCTTTGGTTTCAATATGCTCAAGCAGTTACGTGCAGTGTAGTCGCTCCTTGGGCACCCTCTGCAACATTAACTTTTATTCAAGCCTGTTATTAAGTTTGTAACCTAGTCAAAATCTCATAAATTGGGGCAATAAGTGCAGATGATTAAAGTAGAAGGCAAGAAATTATGCTGGATTACAAAGGATATCTATGATTCGTATAGTGAGAGAGAACTTCAATTTTTTGTTAACATCTAAAAATTAAAGAATCTGGTTCCAGTATCCCATGCAAAATTAACTCAGGAAAAAAGTATTTGATGATAAAATCTAAAAATTCTTAAAGATAACTTTCCCTTTCTCTATCTCACAGGAATATCAACTTTTTTTTTCTCCCCCTTTTGGGTGAGGTGACTTTTATAATATACATCCTGTATCGGAATTTAGCAATTTAAAGTTGCACATAATAACATTTAATGGCTAACTATAAAGTTCTCACTTGGTTGGCTTTCCATTTCCAGCTTTAGGAGGGATAAGAAATTCCTTTTATGGTTAAGTTATTCTGTATGATGGCCAACTTTCAGAATTTCAAATAAAAGAAGCTATTGAAGAGACATATGAAGATACAACGTGAATAACAAAACACAGGAGAACAGACCACATGCAAAACTTTCAAGGCAAGTTAATATAGAATCTCATCTTTCAATATATAAATGGTTGATGTGTTTTAGAGAAAGAGTGTACCCGCATCTCAATGTCTGCAATGACTTGCAGTGCCGAATGAGTTCAGACACACCATCAGCTGTAATTTTATTGCATCGGCTGCACAAAAATGCTGTCAAAATAATTGTTGTTTCTAGAAAGTAAATGAAAATTTGACTTATCAGCATACACTTGCAATTAGCAAACAATTGCTTAAGAGAATGATGTAAATATCAATTGTCTCAAACAAATAAACTTATGTATAAAACAATCTAATTATTTGAAGGTCCAACAAAATTGGAGAGAACAAAACAAAATTAGATAAGGAAAAAAAATCTAAGAACCAAGCATCATTGTGGAAGCCACCAATTTATAATAAGAATATGACCATAATTGCATGGAATTTTACCAGCCACATTGACTATGCATTGATTGTCATCCTTTTCTTTTTTAAACATGTTACAATATATATGATGCTTTTATTATATCAGCAGATAACATGCTCCCTTACTTGATGCTGGAAGTTGCATCATGCCACATGGTTATCAATGTCAATATATATGAGACATGAGCCCCCAAGTTATTTGCATAGTCTATCCACAAGGAAAACAATTGTACGGATTAGTCCTTCCACTGTTTTCCAGAAGCTTTTAATCTCCCTCCTACAGATTGGGTACTATTGCAAATATGAACTAGAAGAGACATGTAGCTAGCTTGTCCATTGGCAAAGAAGTGTCGTTCACTCATTACATACTATCAGAGTATTGTGACCAGTAAACTTAAGAAATTTACGAACCTTATATCCACAGCTCGAAGAAATTTGCAGGTTTCAGCCACTTTCATTAAACCAGAATCAGTGACATCAGAGCCAGAAAGGTCAAGAATTTCCCAGGAACTATCAGCTAAAGAAATGATGACATCATCATTTAGTAATTTTCTTCTTCTGGAAATTGCTGCGATCGCTATCTGCCATGAAACTCGTTATGTCAGGGAAATAAGTTGAAGCTTGAAGAATGCTAAAACAAATAATAGTTATATGAAAACGATTTATAAACAAACACTTTATATGCACTTAAACATAGACAAATTCCCAAGAATACAAGCAGTTCACAAAGCAGAACATATTTAGGGGCATCATCTTTCTAATACTATGCAGTTCACTGGTCCTTATTATTCTCTGGATAAAGTTTCAAAATTTTATGTAAATTTCTGAGGCTGCGAAACCTTTCACAAGGCTAGTTCTTAAGATCATCATTTGCACTTGTGTTAGTATGAGTTCAACATGATGCACATTTATACATGTTAATGATAGGAAATAAGGAAAAAAAATAAAGAGGGCCTTGGAAAATGGGCATATGTGAGATATAGAATTAAAAGAAGTGCTTAAAGATAATCTTGCCAGTGCTTAAAGACAGATACCAATTAACTTTCTAACTACAGTACTCCTCAGACACACTGGATCACACAAAGATGGCAGTATTAAGAATGACCAACAGAACAACTTGCATACTATACAAGCAGCATCCTTGTATATATGAGCATACATTCACATCAAAGCCAATAACTTTACATTTAACCTGTGGTTTAGGACTTCTAAAGAAAAAGATTACTTTAATCCAATTGCAATCCTCTCTTAAGCTCTCAGCCCCAACATCTGAAAGTCCCAGCCCTCTAGTAAACCAGCCAGCATCTTGTCTAACCAGGTTTTCCAGCATTTCAGCCAACCATTAATGGATAAATAGCGCCATAAACCCAACAATTTATTATCATTATTATTAGTAGTATTATCATTCAAAAAAGAAACTTCTAAAAAACAATTAGTGAGAAAGGGACAAGAAAAAGGAAATTCATTGAGCACATCATTCCACCACGTCAAATATATAAAAAAACAGTTGCACTAAGAAAAAAAACCAATACAAAGCAGGAAGTAATAAACAAAGCAAAATTAATACCTTAATTTGTGCTGGAAAGCAAATGGCAATCTCACTCAAGTCTGCAATTATATCCTCCAAATGCTTTCCAACAACTCCAAGGCACAAACTCACTAAACTTGGAGGTTCTGTCTTCTTCCGGATCAATCCTATCATCGAAAAACTCAACAAGTTAATCTCTATCATCCATAAAAATCATAGCTTCGAAAAATTTTTGAAAAAAAAAAACATAAAAAATATGAAGAGATAATTACTGGAGGATTGGAACGTAGGGGCAACATAGGAAGATTTACGATTAAAATTGGGATTCAAGTCGAGTTTCTTCAATGAGGAAGCGATGTTCTCTGCAGCTTTGCCTTTTTCCATCAAATACCCAAAATTCAGAAATAACAATATGACATCAAACGAGGAGAGAGATATACAGAGAGGAGACAGCTATAAGAAGAAAAGCAACGAGGAGAGGAAGAAGAAGAAGCCGACATGAAAAAAAAAAAAAAAACCTAAAATTTCCTCTTTATATTCGGAGACTAAACGACTATTATCCGTCAAGCAGACGAATAGTCGTTCGATAACCCGGTGGTCTTGAAAACGATCAATCAATGAGTCGTTCGACCCCGTCTTTCGTTTAAAATCCAAATTTAATTTAGAATAAAAAAATTTAAAATGCGGACCCCGCAGCTTCGCTTTGCCCAGTTTGATCAAAACGGCGTCGATCTATCCGTCTCCCTTGGCCCTTCCTGCTCATAGTCTTTTACCAAAAAGCACATGATTGAATTCTAAATTTACTAAAAATTAGCAGAAAACAGAAAGTAATACGGGGGACTTTGGTAACTTTTGCTTCTCTCCATCTCCAAATAGGCCGGCAAATCAAAGTATTTATTAGTTTTCGAATTTCACTTTCTCCGGCGAAGCACGATAGCTTCCATAGATAAGCAGCAACGAGCAAGAGAAAGCGACATCGTCTTGGATCAATGGTGAAGGGAGTGCAAGGAGGAGGCCAAAACGTACCTGCCGATGTGGTTCAGGTGATCGATCAGCTGGAACGCCACTGCTTAGCCCCCGATGGATCTCTCATTTCGAAATCTGCCTACTATGACCTTCAAATTGTACTTTCTACCTCCTTATTTCCTTTGTATCTGACAGTTTTCTCTATTCTCTGTTTGGTTACGAAGAATTTTAGTGACTTCTGCTTCGGTATTGTTGTAGGCGAGAGAGGAGATGTCCAGAGAGAGACTTCGCTACTTAGAAGCAATGGTAATGATTTGTTTGCTACTTGGGGTTTGAATTTGAAGGTTAATTGACATTTTTTATAAGTTGATTGGCGGTCTTACTCTCTGGTTTTTCTATTCAAGTAATGGTTTCTTTTTGGAGGAACAAAATTCTAAGCTTTTGTAGTGGAATGCAAATGTAGGCAATTTACTGCGAAGCAATTGCTATGGTGGAAGAGCATCAGCAAGCTGTTTCAGTGGCTAATCTTGGCAGCATTCGTGATATTCAAGGGTTATACCCACAACTTAGCTTGAAGAACTCTCCTCAGGTTTTGTTTTCTAAGATTACTATGAACAATAATTTATAACTGTAAGAAAAGACGGAATAGAGAAGAAAAATTAGAGTAATTCATTGACTTTTTTTTATTGTTGGTCTAGAATACAATATAGTTTGTTTGCTTGCCCTCTTCTAGAATCGTAGCACTTATCGTAGTTAAATTGCCATGGAGAAGGTACTATCAGAAAGGTCTCTCATTGTTATAGTTTTGAACAATTGGTTATTCAGGCACTGTATATGGCTCTAGTATGGGATTATGATATTTCAAATTGTTAGCAGTATTTGATGTTAATTTTATTTATTATTGCATGAACTTAGTAGAGGAACCTTATTCTAAATTCTTAAACTTAGGTCCATGAGACTCTAGAGCATCGTTTGGTTGTTGCTGAAGCAGCACAGAAATTAAGGCTCCCTCTTATATCAAAAGATGGTGAAATCCACAAGGAGGAAATTGAAAAATGGAGTATAATGTCACGAAGTTCCCTTGATAGTACAAGTACCAGTGTGACAATCAGCCCAAGCTCTAATTCAATGAGCTATGCAAATAGTTCCACAAACAGCACCACGGGAGCAACAAATAGTGCTGTTTCTCTTGGTGCTTCTGATTCCGCAGAACCTGGAGTCGGTGGTGTACCCAATTGCTTTCTCGGTATAGCGCCTACCTATTTATGGCAAACTCAGCTCCAACAAATGCCATTAATGTTGGTATACTTCTGTTACTCTGGCTCTCATAAACTGCATATATGTTCACTTTAGATATTTCTAGCACTGGTATTAATATCAATTAATATTTTGTCTGCCATTGTAGGACATGGCAGAATACCAGATGTCTCTTTGCCATGAGATTGAGGCTCGTCTGAAAGATAAATGCAACAAGTTGGCTGATGCTTTTGTTGATGAAATTGGTAGGACACTGTATTACTGGACTCCTCTATCTCCTGCTACCTCTCTCTCTCTCTCTCTCTCTCTCTCTCTCCCTATCTCTCTTATAGAGCTTTTTTTGCAGTTGGGTAGTTGTGTATCTATGATACTATTATCTATTTTTGTAAAGAAGAAGCATTTGCAAACTTTGAAATTTAAGGTTTTTTTTCTCAAACTGTGAAATATATTAATATAAAATAAATTTAGATGATGCATAAAGTTGGGATCCCAGTTATTTGGAAGATGGAGGGGAGGCTTACATAATATTGAAGCATAAGTTACAAAATGGACTGAAACTCTATTTTATTGAGCAAACATTTTATATGAAATGGTTGGTGCATATAATAGTAAATCAGGTTAATTTGCCTGTATTATGCTGCTGCAGACTCTTCATCTACTAGCCAAAATTCAATTGCTCGGCTTCCAGAGAGGTTTGGACCTTCCATTGTTGTTGTTAGCCTCTTGAAAAATGCTTTTCTTCATCCTGGAATGCATATAAAAAGAAGGTCGAAAAAGGGAATGCCTCCACAATATGTTTAACTCTACTTATCTGTTGATTAATCAGGGTTAAGTTAATAATTGAAGAAATTGAAAGGGAAGAAGCTGCTCTGCGAGAGGATCTCTATTCTGCAGATAGGAAATTTGCAGAATACTACAATGTATGAGTAAAGAGGTTTTAATTTGTTTCTGCATAATTTCTTTTACCTCTTTTTTAGCATCTGAACTTATAAATGGTCTGAAATGTTGTCTTTGGACTTCTTGGGTCTAATATTAATTAGCATGCTATCTATTTCAATAACTTCTATATGACTTCTTCTGGAAAAGGTCTTAGAGCAGATACTGGCAGTGCTCATTAAGCTTGTTAGAGATTTGAAATTGCAGCATCAACATAAATATGTAAGTTTTCTACTTTGCAAACATCTGCGCCAGTTATTATTCCTAACATCTACGCCAGTTATATTGCTTTTTTAAAAGTTGAAATTCTGATCACATTGATTAGTGCCATTTAACTTGCTTGCTTAACAAAGTATTTTCCTCTTCCCACATGGATGGACACTTAAGCCTGTTGCCCAAATGTGTATAGGATGAACTACAAAAGACATGGTTGTGTAAAAGATGCGAGACCATGAGTGCAAAATTAAGGTTTGTTGTACTGCTCTCTGTGTAGATTGTTTCGATCTTATAGAAATACATGTATAATGTTAATAAGTGGCAAAAATCAACATTTATTTCTTGTTACATCTTTTAACACATATTTTCAATTTCCATAACGAGGAGTCATTGCATTTTCTTTTTGAACTTGTATGATTATTTTGTCAGGGTTCTAGAGCACGTTCTCCTGCTTGAAACTTATACCAAGGATTCCATACCAGCGCTCCATAAAATTAGGTGCTCTATGGTTCAACTCCTGAACTGTTGTTTGGTTTGTATGCTGAGTTCGAGTTGGTAAGAAGGCTCTGTCTTATTTTTTATTTTTTGTTTCAGGAAGTATCTTGTAGAGGCTACAGAAGAAGCTTCTATGGCATACAATAAAGCGGTTTGTTTCCTCACCTGTGTTCAGTGTTTTCAGTAAAAGTAGCTAGGGTTCTCTTCATTGTTGCTTGCGTGTTGGTTTGTGTGAATTTAGATAATTGGCTTAAGAAAATATTTTAATTAATTTTCAGATTCTTCTTTTCTGCATACATTTGGTGGCCAACATGATTGTTATTTTGATTTTGAATTTGACATGTAATTGGGATCCGCATTATCTTGGAACTGTACATATCCTAGATTTCTTTCTCCCTTCTGCTCCTGGTTTTCATGATCAATCTGCGTTTCAACTCTCTTTCTAGGCTACACGCCTTCGAGAATATCTAGGTGTGGATCCTCATTTTGATACAATTGCAAGACAGTACCATGACATTGTAAAGGTGAACATCATTTTGCATACTGTTTTTGGCCATTAAATTCCTTTATTAGGTCTAAGCCTCTTTACCAACTCTTTCTTGCAGAAACTGGAAAACATGCAATGGACTATTCATCAAGTTGAAATGGACCTGAAACGATTACCAGATCACTCAAGCACATAATGAATATCCTTGGCTAAAATTCAAAATAATTTTGTTGTATGAATGATCCAATGATTTGTCCCCAGCTCTTTTTTCATTTTTTGTAAGTTTTTTCTCAGTTCATTTTTTTACCAGCATGTTGCTTATCATCATATATAGCGAATGGCAATGAAAAGTTATCATCTTGAAGTTTTGTACTCTCAGAAGAGATTCTTTGATTTCTCTTCCCCTCTAGCTTTCTGTGTCCATGGTTGGTACCCATTAAATTTGCTTCTTTATAGCTGGTTGGTGTTGTTTATGAATTTTGGAAGAATGTCAATAGACCACTGCAATGATCTGGTTACTTTGACCAGTGCCTTCCCTATTTCCAGTATCAGACGCGGATGGCTGTAGCCTGTAGGGCACCTGTTGTAGACTGGCTCAATTTTGGGTCAGGTTCTCTGTATGAGAATTGGATCCTAAAATCACACGCAAAAGATATATCAGATTTTTTTTTTAATCATTATATCAACAAATTAATGAAGTTATTTTATATAAAATAAAATTTCTAATTTCGTTTTTCAATGATAGATAATGGATTATCAAAATGCGATAATAAATTTCATATTTTTTTTCACTAATTTCACAAATTTTCATATATTTGATTAATTTGTTTTATCAATTTTATAAATCTAATAGGCAATTGTTAAAAATGTATCAGCGCCATAGGATATTATTGAGGCCTCAATTGGAAAAAAAAAAATGCCAAATGGTTGGACTCAATTTGATTTCTATTTCTCTTTTCTGGATTCTTCTCTATCCCGAATTTCAAGCTTTTGTGGCTTCCACTTCATCAGCTATCCGGATCCAGGCTGGGTGCGTCCATTGCACGCCTGAACCGCCTAAAGTTTTAGATACTAAATGATTAAAATAAATTATCATTCACGTCAGCATAATCCTAGCCGTCCATTATTCATATTCTTTAATCATTACCTTACACGTTTAATCAAAAACCGACTCTAATTCCTACTCCGACCTCACCTATTCCCAAGCAGGGGCGAAAACTGAAATACCGACCCGACCTTTCCGAATATAAAGACTCGTGCACCCTCTCCTTTCTTCTCATTCTGTGATTCTAAACGCGACTGCTTTTTGTTTGCTCTCGTCTTTGCTTCTTCGTCTCTTTAGGTAATTGTTCTTATCATTGAACCCTTATCGGAGCTTAATTACTGTTTGATTTGGTTTTGATGCAGAATTCATGTGTTTGTTCTTATCAAGTTTTAAAGTAGGTTTAGGTAATTGGAATTGGGTTTGTTATAAATAGCGATGATAATAATAGAACTCTTTGTTATTCTTTGATCTTGAGGAGTTAATTGTGTTGTTTAATCAATTTTTGGTTGCAAAGCTGAAGAACCCTTTGTTAGTTTCTTTTATCTTGCGGAGTTAATCGTGTTGTTTAATCCATTCTGGGTTGCAAAGCTGATGGATTTCTTTCTAATCAGAGCCTGGAAGTTTTCTTTTTTTAGAATTTTTGTTTTCTTTTTGCTCCTTTTCAAGTTTTAAAATGGTTTCTCGAGGAGGTGTTGGATGGTTTGCTTGTTTACTTTATATGATTTACTTTATATATGATATGGCAGTAATTTGCGTTTGGTTTTGTGATAATCAGTTTGAGGAAATTGAAAATTTGCGTTGTGATTCGTTGAATTGCTTCTGCAATTTGGATCAGTTGTGTTTTGACGATACTGGGAACAAATTTTGCTTGTTTCTCTTTGGTGCAGTTCTCTTGTTTTTAAGTTCTCGCTAAGCAAAGTACATGGTTGATCTAGAAGTTCAGGTTCCTGCTGCTTTTGATCCATTCTCTGAGGCCAAGGATTCAGGTGCCCCTGGGGCAAAAGAGTATGTGCATATTCGCATTCAACAAAGGAATGGAAGGAAGAGCCTGACAACAGTTCAAGGGCTGCCTAAAGAGTTCAGCTACGAAAAGATCCTCAAGGCTCTCAAGAAGGAATTTTGTTGTAATGGGAATGTTGTGCAGGACAAAGAACTTGGCAAGGTAATCCAGCTTCAAGGTGATCAGCGAAAGAACGTCCAGAGTTTCCTTGTCAATGCTCAGCTCGTGAGGAAGGATCAGATCAAGATTCATGGTTTTTAGAAGCCTTTGCTAGTGGCTTTAGCTAATCACCATTGACTTACTTGTGTGGCTTTATGGTCGAGGGACCTCTTGTGCGCTATTTGCAGTTTGTTACTTTTTAAGCTTGTTTGCGTGTTTTTTTTTTTTTAACCTTTTTCTCTTTCTCGTTGAGAAGTTGTACCGCAGAAGTTTCGATGATAATGGTAATGGATGTTATTTGTTTAAATGAGTTTGGCTTCTTACCTTCTCTGCTCTCCTTGTTTGATTGATTTGGGGATGATCTTGAATATAGTGGACAAGAATGCTTGAGTTTGAGACTTCGAGAGTATGCGGGAAAATTTTGTTGTATTGCTTGGCTGAGAATCTATGGGAAAATTCTTTGTTTGTTATTGGAACATTTATTTATTTATTCGTAGTTCAGGGAGGAAAATGGTTTTGCTGGAAATCGAATTGGGTGCTTTGGCGCAAATACAGTCCTCCCATTTGCCTCGCCTTTTGATCCTAACATGGAGCGAAGTGATATAGAAGCCTATTTTCTTGTAGTCGCTCGCGATACAGTAGGCCTTTACAGAAACTGCACAATGTTAAACCACCATAACTATGAAGGTCGTATAACTATCACTTTATGTCGAGTTCCATTACTCCATTTATTTAAAATCTTCTAATTAGGAGACTGCCGAAAAATTAAGGTCAGAAATTGGTGAATAAGTTCCAAGTCTAGTGGTCTCCATTGATGCTAAGAGGGGAGCAATTCTCCAAAATGGTGTTTAAAAAAATCAAATATTTATTTGTCCTGAAACTATTGTGCTGTGAAGGCATTTGTTCTTTAAATGTAACAATTGTGATCACACCATTGCAATCGATTTTTTTTTTTTTTAACACAGATAGTTCACACGTATAAGGGAAGTGAGCTATTTTTTTCTTTCACATGCATCTCCGAAAAAAAAAAAAGGATCTTTGTCTTTTTCTATGAGAGTGCTTTTCTTTGATATATAGCAACATTTTATGTATCGATCTCAATGTGACTATTTATACAACCATTCATAAATTGTTGTGCTATGAGAATTGCTCTATGCAAGTTTTATTGATAAGATCTTTTGAATGTCAACAAAAATTTTTGCCTTAAAAATTTGATTTGCCGTAAGATTTGTGGTGCTGAATTAGTTATAATTTGACGTGCATGGCCTCGGAAAAAGCTATCAATATTAAACATTTTAAATCAATTGTTTTTATTACAGATAATATAATATATTTTCACATTCAAAATATAACAAATTTCTTTCAGAAAGTTAAGATCACAGACCATTAGCATAAATTTTTTTTTTTAAAAAAAAAATTACCATTTTGGGGACTTGCTCAAGCGAAGAAGCACTACAGAAATACCGTTTCATCTATCCTGTCAAACGAAAGTTGAGATATAGCGGCTGCTTCTCCATTCAATTAGCTCAGTCAAAGGTTGAACGAGACAATTATACAACATGCACTTATTCGTCAACTTGATAATACCTACAATTTTCTCAAACTTTCAATCAAACGTCAAATTGCTCAAAATCTTAAAAAAATGAAAAGATCACATATGCACATCTCTTATGTTCCAACTCAAAAAACAAATAGAAACGGTTCAGTTTCTGGGGGAAAATTTTATACTTTTTATCAGTTTGGAAGTATTTCGAGTTCAAAAGCGATAATTATCTATGGAAATGGCTTCGGATACTCTACATTCCTCTTCATCGGAGGATACCTTGTACAGAAATATGGTGAGAAATCCTTTTTCGTCTAGAAGAGTCTGCCCTGGTGCTGGTTTCCAGTTCTCATCATTGTGCAAAACTCTTCATAGTTGATTCTACCATCCTGTTAAAGCACAAAAGTATTAACGTAAGGCTGTGAGATACTTTGAAAAATTGGACCTCTGGTTGAAAGAAGATGAGCAACTCACATTATCTGTGTCAACTTCAGATATTATCTCTTTAATTGTTGCATCATCACCCATTCCGAAGTCTTTCATAGCTGTTTCCAGTTCGTCTGTTGTGATGAACCTGCAAATACATGAAAAATTCAAATTTGGACAACTCTTGTAAGCTTTACATGTCCTACTTCTCCATTACCATCGAGTTATACTTTTTCCCAAAATCTCATCATCTCCATCGAACAGAACTAACAAAACACGCAGAACCTCAGGCCTTACATACTTGTCATGAACATGATACCAGATATCTGTAAGACTTACCCGCTATTGTCCTTGTCAAAGTATTGAAAGGCTTTGTAAAGGTGTTCCTCTCTTTCTAGCCTGTGCCTATGCATTGTCGCAGTGATAAATTCGATATAGTCTATTGTCCCATTACCATCAACATCGGCCTGATATGCAGAGACAAATGTGTTAGCTTGGTGCAATGTAATTTGGTAACACATTTGAAAGTTCGACAATCAATGCATCTTACAGCCTCCATAAGCTGCTTGACTTCAGCTTCTGTAAGTTTGGATCCAAGTCGAGCCAATCCTGTCTGTAGTTCATCATATGTGATGGTGCCACTATTGTCAGTATCGATGTTTGCAAACATCGACTTTAGTCCTTGGATCTCATCATTAGAGAGATTCTCAGCAATCACCTATAGAGAAATCAAGAGTTCCAAAATGAATAATTGGTTTAAAAGTACAAATAAATTTATTTCATTCCATATATCTCATGATTCGCTCCACACTTACTACTTGCTAACTTACTTTTAGTGCCATTTTCTTCAACTTGTTCATTGCCCTAAATTGTTTCATCCTTGAAAGAACTGCACTGTCTATTGGCTTGTCTGAGGCTTCTCCACCTTCCTTGAGCCATGGATGCTCTGGGAATGTCAAACTTTAGTTAAAAAATAATATACACGTACCAATCCCAAAGTTACCTAGGCTGTGATGTAAATGGTATAATGTTAGAACAACCGATATTTTGTGAATTTGAAAGTGGCTCTGACTTTACATAGATGAAATGAAAAAAAGGTTATCATTAATATTAATGGATTTTGAAAAGCCAAAACTTGTTGGGAAAGCAGATGTAACCTAAATCACAAACCTAAAAGGATTATTTTGTTTGATCCTATAATATAATCAATTTTGAATTCCATATAAAGCCTAAGAAAGGAACTCGCAATAAATTCTAAGAAGAAAAAAATTGCATGATAAAGAATAAAGGTTAATTATTCTAGGATATATATACCTAGAACTTGAACAGAAGTAATTCTTTTCTTTGGATCCTGAGTCAGCATTTTGCGGACCAGATCCTTGGCACTATTGGATATCGATGGCCATGGTTGACTATCAAAGTCAATATCTCCCTGTAGAATGGCATCAAATATGCCTTTCTCAGTTTCTGCAAAGAATTCAGTAATCATCCAATGGACATTGTCAGTCACTGGAATAAGTAATTCATTAATAGTCAGAAATCATGCCAAGATCCACTGATACTGTTACAACAAAAATTGGTAGGTTGTAACAGTTGACAAGCATTCAGGTATATTTCTTTACCTGCCCAAAATGGAGGAACACCACTAAGCAAGATATACAGTATGACTCCAGCACTCCAGATATCTATTTCCTTTCCATATCTTCGTCGTAATACTTCAGGAGCAACATAATATGCACTTCCAACTATATCCCGATATACTTTTCCTGGAGAGGATGGCATAGATTAATCATACAATATTCACAGATAATACATGTAAAATCATATACTCACTCTGTGCAATAAGCTACCAAATAACCCAACTTACTAAATATGTAGAACCTGCCAAAACATACCTCTCTTTCTAATCAGGACAAAGCAAATAATTTTCTTTAAATAAAGACAAATTAAAAGAATGGCAGGAAGTTTGTCCATCTCAAAAGTTTTCGATTTATTTCCATAAACAATAATGAATACAAAGGGAAGATCAGCAATCAAATGAAACCGAGCTTGATAGCAATTAGAGAGAAGGAATGCATTTATAGGAATAAATTGCAAAAATAAGTCCAAACAAATGCACACTACAGTAATAGCAGCTTATAACCAACAGACATTTAGACAGTCCCCTTGTTATAAGGTCCATGCAAACTATGTCCCGTCAATCATCAGATTTGCCAACCAGAGAAGTGAAATAGTATCGACATTTTGACTAATTCTGGAATAAATCATCCCAGTTCACATTCTCAGTGAGATTAAAGTAACAAAACCATTGAGGCAAAAATATAAACGCAATACAAATTCTTCCAATCTATTATAATACTTATCCTGCTAAAAAGACATAATAAATTGTATATTTAAACGATATGATAATCAAAATAAACGGTTATGAAATATATAAGAACTAACTAGAAGTATCATACCTTCTTCAATGAATACTGAAAGCCCAAAATCAGTGGCCTTCAAATGAGCATTCTGATCCTTACTAGACAATAAGAAATTCTCAGGTTTAAGATCTCTATGCATCACACCCATAAAATGACAGGCATGAACAACGTTCACAATAGCCCTACATATAGCAGCAGCTTCCTTCTCACTATAATGCCCCTTGGCAATTATCCTATCAAACAACTCACCACCTGCACAAAGTTCCATCACAAGATGCACTGATTGTTTATCCTCGTAGGCACCTTTAAACTCAACAATATTAGGTTGACCACTTAAATGCTGCATTATTTGAATCTCCCTCTTCATATCCTCCTTGTCATTTTTGGTAACAAGTTTCCTCTTGGAAATTGATTTGCAAGCATATCGCCTACCAGTTGAATTCTCAGTACAAAGATAAGTTACACCAAATTGACCCCTACCTAATTCCTTCCCAATTGTATAATGCAATCTCAAATCTTCATATGGCTTTTCAAGAATTGTGTCTGGTTTTTGGACTGGTTTTGGGCTTGGAGCTGGAGCAGCAGGCTTTCTAGGGACGTGTACAGGCGGCTGTTGGGAAGGTAATTGATAGGTTGGCTGGACAGGGGATTTAGACTGGTAGGTGACAGGTTCCTGGGCTTTTTGATGATGGTGCATCCTATTAGCAACATTATAGTGCTGCTGTTGAGCTTTCTTGTCTTTGCTAAAACAGTGACCCATTATGACCTAATTTCCCAATTATACAGAAGAAAATTCAGATACCCAGATCAAGAAACAGGAAAAGATACTAAAATTTCAAAATTCAGTGCTGAATAAATAAAAAAACTAAGTAAAATCCAAAAAACCGAGATAATAAAATACTTACTTTTCAGGGAAAGAAATCAGCTTTTTAATTCTGGATCAGAAATTCAGGAATGAGATGAAAGAAGATATTCAAAAGCAAAAAAGACAGCAAATATATATAAGTTATAGATAGGCCTAATGGAATTTGAACTGAATAAACTGAGATGTGATAAAAAGAAAAAAAAAATACCAACTTGGCTAGGTTGCAGCCAAAGTAGATCAAAGTAATTGGCTTTTGAAGGTGGTTGCTTTGTTTGAGATCAGATAAGTCTAATAGAGAAGGGAAGAGACGATAAACAAGAACTTCGGTCAACTGTGGGACTGAAAGTCCAGTAATTCTCTTAAGTTCTTAAGAGAGAGAAGAAAAGATGAACCAAAGCAAGAGAAAGCTGAAAGAGACTAAAGCCAATTAATCAATGGCTTCTCTCACATATACACACCTGACTCATGAGGCTGTTTCTTAATTTTTCATTTATAATTTTTTTTAGCTGAAATTTATAAATAAATTCACATATGGGTTTTTTTCTTATCAATCGGTTACAAATTTCTGTATATCACCTTCTGTTTTGGATTCCCACACGGTTTTGAATCCAACCATTCTATATTGGAAATTGTTATTGACTTTTCTAACAAAAATACACAATAAATGAAATTATCCTAAAAATTAAAAACTGAATATTATAAGTATCCGTGAAATTAAATTCTAAAATTAAAAATTTTAACCTATGAGCTTTTGTCCTTTTTTAAGGATTAGGGGGAAATCCCTGATTAAATACAAAGAGGCTATAATCTTGAATTAAAATTAATTAATTTTAAAAAATTATAGTACTCATTTAAAAAAAAGAAAAACATTTTACTTCTTGAATTGTGGTGCAAGCTTGGAGACCTTTGTCTACATATTTAATAATAATTTATACCAATTTTATCCAATTAGTCACTGAAAATGAAGTCACAAGAACATGTAATTCTTGGAACCTGGATAGCAATTATAGGATAACTGAAGGCATTATTTCAATAAGGTAGGTCCTAAAATAATAAAATAAAATGAAATAATATGTGGTAGGACACGTGCCCAAATGGGCATGCATGTGATGCAAGTTGGAAACGTGCATTTTGGTTAATGAGCTTCCAGAAATTGTTTTTCTTTTTCTCTTCCTGTTATTTACGCGGCTTTGATATGGTAAAGGACACGTTTGGGTGAAGGAAAGTTTGTTTCCAACAAATTTTTTTTGTGTGAAAAAAAGAAAAGATAATGGTAGCCACAAAGTTTTTCCATTACTTTGTATAATAATAATTGATTTCCATTATGATTAATCATTTAATTATTGTTTTGGATGACGCTGTTATAATAAAGTACAAACACATCAACAACTTCAGCCTCTCCGTCTACAAGAAAAGAAGGGATTAAACAAATATTATTTATCTTGATTCGGTTTGGGTGTTTTAAAATCGGTAATTCGTAACGATTTATGGTTCAGTTTTTTCAATTAAAACACAGTAAGACCAGTTGATTTGGCTTAGGAGCCAAACGAGGATGAGTGCATAAACAAATCTTGAAAAACGCATTTGCTAATAATTTTATTGGGTGAAATGTGAACGAGCCGTCCACTGTCTCACATTCCCACTCCAACCAACAACATCATAACATGGGTGCATTTGCATGATGTAATAGTAATTAAAATACTAAAACCTACCTCTCAAATATCATTATCAAAGATTTGTTCTCTGTCTGTCAAGTCAGCCAAGCTATTTGAATCAATTTCTTAAACTGATGTAGATCATGGAACCAGGCCACCAGACCAGGATCGATTAGATTCAGCCTCTAAACCCCATTAGCCGAATTCCGCAGAATCGCGATATTAGCTTAAACCTTTCAGGCAGCACAAACAGAAATTAAACTAAGCCTCTTTCTGAACTACTCAAGACTTTTGAGACTTTGATGACTATGGTGAGGAGAGTAATGACTAGAGTGATATCCTGGAGAAGATCTCTGGCTTGGAGAATACTTCCTCCTAATGCCAAAAGAATGAAATCACTATACCATCCTAAAGCTGCACATGGTCAGTGCTGGTGCATGTGTGTAAATTTATAAATACCACAAAAGATAAAAAAATAGAGACATAATACATTTACCTCGAGGATCTATAGCCTTCTCTCTTATATTGAGATCTTGTTGGAGATCTTCTGTGTTGATCTTTCTTGTATCGAGAAGATGAATCCCTTTGCCTAACAGGTGATCGTGACACTGACCTCTCTAGCCTTGCATATTTCTGCGTAAAATGTGCAATTCTGGTGATACAGATTTGCGTTTCCCAGAAGAACTGTCCTTATTGCTGACACCTTTGTGGAGAGACGGCTGTTTGAATCCATTAGCAATTCTACAGTAGCCACAGAGGTTCCATGAACATTACCTCTGGCTTGTAATCACCTGCTAAGTCAACGTCCAATTCTCCAGCAGAAGTAGAACCACATTGTCTCTGAAGATGACTCG
Organism: Jatropha multifida; assembly: GCA_948099535.1. Lineage (NCBI taxonomy): Eukaryota > Viridiplantae > Streptophyta > Magnoliopsida > Malpighiales > Euphorbiaceae > Jatropha > Jatropha multifida. The sequence goes on along the minus strand of CANUEX010210243.1, from coordinate 78,669 downwards.
TTTCTTCTTCATTTGTCTCAGAAACCCCCAAATCCATCTTTGAATAACTTCGAACAACAAAAGTTAGTAAATGATTGATTGATGTAACTTATACATAACATGTCCATGCTGAGAAATGACAGATGAAATATAATTCATTTCCATTATCACTATACAATTGATGATATAATTGTTCTTCTTTTTTGTTTTTCCCTTTAATTTTTCTTTTTAATTTAATTTGCTCTCCAATAAAATTTATCAAATTATTCAAATTTTATTAATGGTAATTTACTGATTTGATTGATCTTGCATAGGAAAATGTGCATACAAATACCACGTTTTTAGATAACAGTGTCTACAATATATTCGGTCGTATGAATTTATGTGAATCAAACCGCAATTTATACTGATCCGATTTATCAGTTTGCATCAATTTTATATGATTCGCTAATCTCCAATTTAAATATTCAAATCCGACCGGATTAACAACTGCATTTTGATTAAAAATATAAATCTTCATGACAGCAACTAAATAGAATTTCAAAGAGCACTTTCACGTGTCATTCTCCTTAATTTCTTCAGTTTTTTTCCATATTTTGAATAAATTTGTTTCCAATTTAGTGCGATGCTGTGGAATTAAAAAAAAAAACTTCTATTTAAGACAAGATTTTATTAGATTTATATTTTTTTTTCATAATATTAGATATATTTGCGATTGTCTCCAACCTTAAATCTAATAAAATGATTGAGATTCTTTTTTTAATAAAAATAAACGATGTAGATTTTGCAATAATAAATGATAGAGATTATTAGAAAATATTAGAATTTATTAAAATTGAATGTGTATTTATAGTAAGAACTAGTCTTTTAAGAAAGTGTCTAGTATAATACCTATATTGGTGTTTATATTCATCGTTTAATATTTCTTAATAACAAATGGAATTTTAATTTTTTTTTTTTTTGAAAGATGAATTTTAATCTTTGGTAATCTTTGTCTGTTTTTATTAAATTATTAAATTTTAGTCATATTTCCTTTTTTTAAAAGATTATTTATTATTTAATTTCTTATATAATCTACATTTATAGTTACAATTATGAGTATATCACTCGATATTAATGGGGAAATATTTTAAGAAAAAATTATTTAATTATATTAACTATTTTTTTTCCTAATTTAATTATTAAATTTGAACTTTTTTCAAAGTTCAAGAGATGCAAGATAATAGCGGCGCAAACCAACCGGACCGTCAGCTCCCGCCTGAATCAGGATCATACCCATGCCTCGTTTACTCTGAAGACGATGATTGTGAAGAGCAGGTCTTTTTTCTTGTCTATATCAAACCCTAAAAGAATTCACCGCAAGAGAATACCGGAGTTGCACAACAAAATTTGCTGGACTTCAACTCATGGCTGGTACCTTTTATCCGATACAGATCATCGCAGCTTTTTCCTTTGGAAGCCCATTTCATCTGAGACAATAGAGCTACCAACACTGCAATTTGATTGCAGAATTCAGGACTGTATTTTGACTACTTCTCCTGAAGAAAAAGATTGCAAGATTTTTTTATTTGCACGGTCGCTTCCTTTAATTTTAATATTGCATGCTTTTGGTGATGAGCAATGGACTAAGTTGGACTATGAAGATGAGGTAAGGAGGTGTTTATTAAAAGAAATTGACGATGATAGAGAATTGAATTATTGTGCAGAAGCAAAAAACCTTTGGCATCCTGTTAAATGTGATGGAAAATTATATGTATTTTCTTTTTGGAAGAAGAGACTTTTAGAAATTGAGGAAATTAATAAGAATAGAATTGTTTTGCGATCATTACATATTAGATTCCCATGGGGAAGTCCGTATATGCATTTTTGTTATAAAACGCAATTCGTGGAAAATGATGGTGAAATTTACGGAATAAGATTAATGGGTGGCTGGTTTGCTTTTTCTGGTAGAGTTATTGCTGTTGATATTCACGTGTTGGATCTTTCTCGTATGGAATGGAGGAAAGTAGAAAGTCTCAAGAATTCAGTCAGGAGTGGCGCTGTACTTCAAAATTAGGGGGACGAGAGAAATTTTTTGGAGGGAGCGAGGCACCCATCTCTCCCCCACTCGCTCGGCCCCTGCATACAGTAGTTTTCTTTCTTTGCAATAAATGTGCTATTTCTTGTCCTACAAAGAATCCAGAACTACATGGAAATCTTGTCTATTTCACTTGGAATGACAGAACTCTGTATTCATATAACATTGAAGATGGAAGCCTTTCATTAGTCGCTCTAACCGATCCGCGGGCTGCATCTTTTTGGGTAATGCCTCAACTAAGGTAACATGCAAAAATATTCTACTGTTATGTATAATTCTATTACTGTTGTTTGTGTCATGCTCAACTCTCTTTTTTCATATACAACTGCTAATTGCTGATCAAGTACATGATGTGAAATTGTAGGTCCTCCGATACAGAGGAAGAAGCTTACGCTAAATCTATGAAAGGCCAGAAGAGAAAATGGAACAAACTTTTCACATCTTCCTTCACATATTATTTCATTGATTATCAAGCGTCTCATTTTAGTCCATTACTTGAATTTCAGAGCTACTTGTAGATTGTTTCGCTCTCTGGCGCCTCCAATTCAATCAAAGATGGACTTGAATGTGTTCAGGAATCATTCATTACCTCCATTGCTCATGTTCTTTGAGAAGGATAGTGTTTGCACCTTCTTTGAACCTAGTCACGGCGATAAACATTTTGTTCATTTACCGCAACTGTTATTAGGATGCGTAATTTGGTATGCAAAAGATGGTTGGATCCTAATGTCCAGAGAAGTAGCTTTCACATATTGTTATAATCCTTTTACAGAGGAAATTCTTCGGTTTCCAAACACTTATTCCTCACAACATAAAGGAGAAGTGGGAAATAGAAGTTTCGGCTTCTCAAATTCCCCAACTTCCTCAGAATGTACTCTTTTTGAAATTTGCAGCTTCGAGCACTGTGTTTATGTGAGTTTTGCTCGTCTTAAAGATACAGAATGGTCGCACAGACAAGTTCATGATGATACTGACTTTGAGTTCTCTGATAATAGCCCAGTGTTCTACAATGGAGCATTCTACTGTCTGGGGGAGGAAGGAGATTTAGGGATTCTGGAAATAAGTGATGAGGTGATCAATTGGAAAGTTTTATCAAATCTGGAAAAGCCTTGCAGCAGCGAATGCTACAAAAAATTTCTGGTTGAATGTGAAGGTGAGTTGCTATCTGTGTTTGTTAATGATTTCGTTCAAATTTTCAGGCTAAATCAATCTGAAATGACCTGGATTCAAGTTGAAAGTTTGGGGAATCGTATGATTTTCGTTAGTTGAAAATCATCTTTTTCTGCTGAAGCGAAGAGGAACTCATGAATGGAGAATAAAATTTATTTTCCCATATTGCATAATCAAAGTATAGTATACTATTCACTTGACACAAGGAAGTTCCATTCTTTTGATCAAAAGGATCTGCCTGTGGACTTTCACAACACAAGAGAGCAGCTGCATTGTGTTTGGATTGAACCTCGCTTTGCTTAAAATGAGTGGTTGATCTGCAGTTATGTATTAGACTCTTAGTCCCTGTGAGCGTAAAGCCTTTGCTTTGGCAGGTTTAACAATAAATAAAATTATATATCAAACAATTGTCAGTGGCATCTACTGGTATTGCTATCAATAAATAAAATTTTTCTTTCCCTTTTCTTTTTTTCGGTTAAATGAATTTGATTGAATAGAGTTTGCTTTGGCAGGTCTTGTCTCGTTTCTAGTAAAGCCTGAGCTAAGCTCTAGCTTCCCAGAAATCTCCCATAAACAAAGGAGATGAAGTGGAAAATTGCAAGGAAGTTCGATAGTTAGACTCGAACTCGACTTGAAATTGAATCAAAATCCTATCAAACTAATATCAAATACTATAATGATCAGCAACTTCAACATTATACAACGATGTTAAAATGTACAAATAATAATCTTATTGGTTACTTAAAGAATCCAATAACTTAATGACTAACAAGTACAATCACCGAATGAGTTCGTTGGAATATAACCGAATAGTTTTCGGTCGTTTTCTTCCTTGCAATTTCTATCATCTATATTCTTGGAAATTGACATGGCCTGTGGCTTGTGCATGCTCAACGGCCTCCTAAAGATTTTCATCAAATGAAAGTGAAACTCAGCTATAGGGAAAATCATGTCAAGCTCAACATAAATTAAAGGCAGGCAAAGATGTATCAACGTAAACTGACCTTCTGACCAACTACTCCAATTTGGCACACCCCACAGCGCAAAGTGAAATTGGAAGTATCCGTGTAACTTCTTTTCCTGCAAGTGAAGTGAATTGGGTTTTCAATTGTATATCACCAACTCAAGTGGAGCAATGGAGCAAAAGGCTTCATGAATAATCAATCCTCTTAGGCGGTGGAGTTCAGATGAAAGACGCCAACAAGGGAGTCGTTTAAAATCCCCCCCTCTTAAATGATTGGACATAAGTGCTAAATTACGTAGGCAAACAAGGTGCAGTTACTCAGGTTTGATGTGCCAAATGTCACCAATGTAGCATTAGGATCTCAAAGACCGTCCAATGCAGACTGAAGGTATAAGGACTAAAATAATCTAAAATCAAGGAAACTTCTTGAGATCTATGGAGTGATGAATATCTTATAAGAGTTTATAGTTAGCTGCAAAATGAGCTGAAACTGTGATGCTTAAGCCACCGAAATCTTTGGAGATTGGCTTCAGGACATCTTGTGTGTTCACATACTCAAGTTTAACACGATGTTCTGTATTTAAAGCTATTTTGAAGTTTCATATATTATAATCAGTTCCTGAACAAGAAACTTTTTTTTGCAGCTTGTTCCATCATAATGACCCCAGAAAAGATACTCAAATAATACCCCCATTTTCTTCCTGTCAACATGAAGAGCAAGGTAAAAGATAATACCCTTGTTGCTCCTTAACAAGATTAAGAGCAAGGCCCTCAGCTGGTCCAATTGTTCTATCCTTTTGTACAGCAAATATGGTCTGATCAAACTCCTCTGGAGCTCCTTCAAACGGAGACATCTATCGAATGCAACAACAAAAAAAGCATCGATAAGTAGAATTCAAAAATAAAACAGCAAGTTCTTTTTTTGGGCGTGGGGTGGGGGAAGTGAATTAAATAATTATTACATTATAGCAGGAGTAAACAATAGCCATTGTTGCTAAATTCTGCAATCGATGAACTCAACATTAAATTATTCTGTTAATTGCATCCTAACATGTGAAACTTAACCAATGTTGCATAGTAAACAGGACATCCAATTGCAAGCGATATTCCTATAGTTCACTCATGTTTCGTTATTACACCCTTCTTGATTAAACCTCCATTTTTTTTGGGGGGGGGAGGGGGGGGAAGGAAATTAAAATAAGTAAAACAAATGAAAAATGTTGACAATGAAACAACTTACAGCTAAAGCATCATAATGCAGCCCATCATAAATCAGCATCACCCTTTCAGAGAACTGCCTGTCCTGTTAAGTGGCAACAAATGAAATAATTGGTGACAAATTTAACTACGGAAATGAAAATTCAAGTGTCAACAAGAAACATTTAGTAATGCAACTTGGAAATACCTTCACACAAATAGATCGATGGCTAGTACTGACCTGACCATACAAATCACAACGTGTTGTTTGAATATCATAGGCTGCAATTTCACGTCCATAATAATCTGCTAAAATGGAAAGCTCAATGGCACCTTCAAAAACCGCATGCAGAAAGTCAGAAAAATGGCAAAATTAGTAAAGGAACAACAGTACCGCTTGCTGTTAAAGGAAAAAAAAAGCTCATGAAGATTTTGCATGGAAGCAACTACTAGTATATGCCTGTCTCATTAAAATTGAGCACATGCTTACCAGAAGCCAAGGACCTAACAGTTTGACAACATCCTAAAACCAGCATTTTCACATTACTGCTAAAGTTGCATCTTTCTAAGATTAACATTCTAGTAGCTACCTTACTAAACAAAACACCATTAAAATCCCCAAATACAGCATGAAAAGCAATTTCCAATTCAAGATTAATTTGTTCACCAATTATGCAAAAAACACAAGATGAGAGAAGGAAATAAAGGACGAGAAGCAAACAGCCCCTAGCATTCAAGATAACAGGTTTCACTTTTCATCATTTTCTTGGGTATCAAACACAGAAATAGGAGAATCTAAGAGAAGCAGAAAAGTAGTCCACTACATGTAAGTCTACTTTGCAATTTTGAGGAGCTAGTTAAGTCATTATTCAGAAATAATCATCAATGCATAAATAGTTCACGAGGGGCATAACCAAAAGGATTCAGGAATTCCCTAACTGAAGTACAATTGCATGACTGATATATTGACAGCTTATCTTCTGAGACAAAAGAACCAATAAAGGCACTTTAAAAAAAATCAATAATCTGTATCTCTATATAGAACAAAGGAAACCAATAAAAAGCAATAAATATCAAATAAAATGATATTTGTATATATACTAGATTCTCCATTGCTAAATTCTTGGCAAGTATAACAACTTTTTACTTGGGACAATATTTTAGTCCATTCTAACATGGCCCAAAGAGATGATGCCTCTGGTTCTAGCATAGCACAAGATATCATATTCAAAGGTTTAACAACTGACCAGTCATAAGGTCCAGTGGTCCACCTACTGAAAAAATTGTAAATTGATATTGTGCAGTCATCCAAGGGTAAGTCTTATAGGAAAATTCAGTTGCTTCTCAATAAACAGCTAGATAAAAGTTCACATCTTAAATATGAACATAATGCTTGTGCTACAAGAGAACAATTTCAGCAGATATATGGCTGCTGCTTCACATAAATAGGATAACTAGTTTCATATTTCAAACAGTCCCCAATCTTATTTTGGTAATTTGACCTCTATACTAAGTATGAACTCAATAGGAGAAAAAGCAAGGTTTGCATACCTCCCCATTTTTCAGAGTCAAGGATCCAAGCACAATACTCTTGGTTTGGCTTTCCGAGAAATGCTTCATTATACTTCTCTGGATCACTTGCAACTGTTGCAGCTATAACCTTAAAATAAAAGGTATTGATAGAAAAGAACATCAAGAAACAAGATAGAAAACACAATTAATATATGGAGTAGAATAATATAAAAGATGAATGGTTTATTGCGGTTTCAAGACAAACTGTCTTTTCATTCTTGAAACTACAATTATTTGATCCATGTTTTTTGATTCAGTAATCACAGGTTGCAAGTTAGATTGGAAATTCTATGGCCCTATTGTAATAAATAACAGATTGTCATAGGTTCAATATTTTGAAAAAAGCAAGAAGGCTATAATCAACAACCCCCCCCCGACCCTTTCAAAGTCCAAAACCTCATGCAGTGGAGGCACCATTAATAATTACAAATTTCTTCGACAAAATAGTGTGCACTTGTTTACCCAACATGCTAGTGGCACTTGCTTTTCACAAAAGATAAGGGAAAAAAAAAAGTAAGCAATGAAAATAAGATGAAGTTGTTAACACGGAGACATCTAATCATGCCAATAGCAACACATTAAACATGCAATGGAAAACAAAAGTACGGATCATATGTGTATTATTCAGTAAGGTAATAGACCGAATAAAGTAACTTTTGCAATATGTCAAAATCAAAACCTCAGATTTAAGAAATTACATTAGAGCTTAAGAATAAAGTTAACTAAAAGATGCAGATCATATTGGGTTAAGAATGACATAATTGTGCATAATAACAGCAAACATGATAGATGAAAACCTGTCTCAACTCTGGAGCTTTGTTTTTGTCATGATCCATAACATATCTGCACAGTTCAATAAAAATTGAAATGAACAAATAGTCTAGCAAATTGATCTCAAACTCATTCAACCAAATATGAGAAGAATTACAATAGAAGTTTTAGAATCTAGAGTTTACCCAACAGCATTGAAAAGACAACTGTTATCTGATGGAATTACCCTTCTAACAACGGTTCCTTCCATTCTTTAGATAAATAAACACCTGAAACAATCGAGAATACATTAGCTGTTTCGAAATTCCAATTCAACCATTGTATAGCAGGTTCTTGCTCTGTCTCTATATCAATTAAACCAACTATAGAGCAACTAGTATACTAATTTCAATTCAAATAGAAAAAAGATAAAAAAACATGAATCAGGCAATAAGAAGCTTATTTCAATTGTATAGGATGGATTCATTCTTTGCCACAAGAAGCTTCGTACTTCTCAACTTAAACGTGATGGAAGACAATAAAGTAGACGAGAGAAGGTTGTAAGGACATAATATTCAACAGGCAGAATTCAAAAGAAAAAGGAAACGCCACCACCAAAAAAAGAAAAGAAAAAAATTGAACTTTACATGAAAGAAGGCAAATTTAATAAAATTCAAATAAATCAAATTGCACCATAATATGCACACACCCGCAAAATCCAAAGCGATAACAACAAGTACTCACAAAAATTAAGCAGAAAAATAAATAAATAAAAAGTAACAAACAGTTCCACAAGCAAAACCAACCTAGATAAACAATACTTTAAAGAAAAAATAATTTGAAAAATCCCAGAAAAAAATTAAACGCTGTCTGAATGTGAGTAAAATTTCTAGATCTAAAATACTTGCCAAGAATAACTTTTAAGGTAAGCAAACCCACAAAAGCCAACTACAGAAACAAATAAAAGATAAGAATAGAGAAATGAATCTTACAGTCTATAACTTGAATTTTGAAACGACTAGGTGAGAGGGAGAAGTGAGTTTCTTAGGTTTGTCTTTTTCTTTTTGGGTACGGATTATGAAATGTAAAACCTTTAAATTTCCCCACTTTTAAGGGTTTGGGGGACGCCTGATATTTGCACAAAAGTTCAATTCTTTCTACTGTGTCATACTGTAATTGTTTCTGGATGCTGTTGTCGTGTCGTGTCGTATGCCGATAATCCTCTGCGGTCAAGTATGTTTTTCTGTGGATTTGTAGATTATGATTGGAACTTGGTGGGTCCAACTGGTTTTGTACATACATCTATTACATCAATCCAAATAAAATATTCAAAAGATAAAGAGTTATTTAAAATAAAAAAAATTTATAAAAATTGTAGAATTATATTGGCTCTTTGATTTAAAAAAAAAATAATTGAACAAAATATTTGATTCTAAAAAATTCTAAAATTAAAAATATTTCATCTGAAAAATTATTATTATTATTTTTCAATCATATCTGATTTAAATCAAATATTTATTCTTTTTGGTAAAAAGATTGGGCTTTTTTATATTTGCTTCAAAGTTGATGATAATTAAACAAAAATATTAGTATAATTTGGCTCACAAATTTCAGGAACAAATTGAGCACTATAATTTAGAAAAATTATTATTTTTTAATTATAGTTTTATTGATGCAAATAAAAAATATATGGATATTCAAAACACAATCTCCAAATGCAGTTCCAAAACCAAGCACACAAGACTGCTGGAAATCTTGAATGATTTTTTCAAACGTTTACTTTCCATTTCCATAGGCTAAAAACACTACTACAAACTGAAAGTTCTAACACAAATTGCAACATCCTCAATTTTGTCCATTCTCAATCCCTAAGGGATATCCATTGCCCTAAATTGTGTTCACTAGGCCACTAATTCACCAAGAGGATCACATTAGAAAAAGCAAAACATTCAAGGAAAGCAAGCAAAAAAGTACAATTCAACTATCTTATTCCCTCCCAACCCAATTTATTAACTTTGAGCACACTTTTATAAGGCAACTGTGCAAGTTCCCAGATTAGAGTGGAGTTTCAAGTTTTTAGGGAAGTTCGGCTATGCACTCAATTTCAATCTTGGCATCCATTGGCAATGCTGCTACCTGATATGTTGAACGAGAAGGAAATGGTGCAGGAAAGTCTGCAACATAAACCATATTGCAAGTTTAGAATCAGAGATACATATATAAACCTTTTCATAGTACTGTAAAAAATGCTTCTTTTTCTTAATTTTCCATCAGAAATAACATTTATTTTGTTAAATTTTCCTTCAGTAAGCCAATGTATAAAAAAATTTATTGTTCCAGAATATCTTTGGTTCCTTGCCTCAATCAGCCAACCCAAATACAAAATCAAAATTTACATGCCCAAAGTGAAAAAAATGTAAAAATTCTTTTATGGGTAATGCATGATATGAAGAATCTGCTAAAACAATTTCTTCTGTTGTTTCAGTTAACCAATTAACCCGTGACAAGTCATGTCTTAAAAGCAGACAGTTTATGAGAAGGGTTGAAAATCTTAAAACTATATGTGAAGACCAATTAACCTGTGATATGTTATATCTTAAAATCAGGCAGATTATGAGAAGAATCCAAAATCTTAAAACTATCAGTGAAAATTTAAGAATTCAGCAATTAGCACATGCAGAAGCATTCTGCTGTCCAGCCTAAACTTGCACCAGGCCATATTTTAAATTTACATGAGAGTGACCTAAAAATATGCTCATTATTTTTTTGTTAATTTCATCGTGCAATATTAGCAGTATAAATCTCAACGAACAGAGTGGAAGACTGTATGTAACTTTACATGCCAAATTCATTTGATCCAAATATAAAAAATTCAATATAACTCACATTTTGCATAGATTTCATTCACTTTTTTGAAATCCTTCAGGTCAGCCAACCTGCAAAGAAGAAAAATGAAAAGAAGACAGCTCTTTTTGTTTACATTTTGCAATATCAAAAGGAATATTGCCAATAAAAATGAAAGACTTACATAATCGTTGTCTTTACAACAGAGGAATAGTCAGCTCCACTAGCTTTTAGTATTTCACCCATATTTTTAAGCAACTGTAAATTTCAAAAACAAAAATCCACCAATTATCAACCAGTTCTGAAGCTTTGAAACCAAAAACTTACCATTAGCAATTTCATGCTTTGGCTAAGGAATAGCATTTGATAGAAAAGAAAGGTCATATTGACAATCTAAATGGAGATTAATACCAGTGGAAAAGACCAATCACTCCAGTTTCAGCATATATCAGAAGGAAAATACAAATCGATTACAAAAGGCAGAGAAAGCAAAACCATATATTAAAGTTTATGGGCCACCTTAAGAAAGACACAGACCAATTGACCCATTCATGTGCCCAACATATTAACCAAGCAGCCTATACTCCCATTCAGATCTACTAGCAGCTTATAAATTGTCATTGCTTCAAGAAATTTTTCTTCAGCCAATTTTCTTAGCCATTCAACAAATGTCAAAAGCCTGTTGTACTTGAGCTCGGCAAATTAAAGTACCAATTTCTAATGAAAAAATATATTTCGTCCAAACCATAAAATAACCTAAACAAGGCATCTGCTTATAGGGCATGCTGAATAAACTACATATTAGCTGGGCTCAGGTTATTAGTTGCCAAGTTGAGCATAGAAGCTTATCTCGAAAATAAATGATACAAATAATTCAACTCTTTTCTTGCAAACTTATGTACCTGTTCCGTCTGATCCTCAACACTATCAGAGATGAACTTCCCAGTCTGGAATAAAGTACCACAGACGCTTATTAGAATAGATATAAAGATATTATACTTAAAAAATATCTTTAAAAAGGGATAGTGTACTTGGTTAAGCACGCAAATCTCAATGTGCATGTAAAAAACTGAAAATATGGTGATTAAAGAACAAAAGTATATCTTTTATGTCAAAGAAAACAAAAATAGATGCATGGAATGCTGTTCAGCAGGTCTTGAAATGACAATGGCGTGTACCTCCGGAATAAGACCTAGAACCCCAGAAACAAATAAAAGGTTGTTGGCTTTGATTGCTTGAGAATATGGTCCCAATGCTGCTGGCGCGTTCTCAGTCTTAACAGCCTCCTTTTTAGCTGAAATATATATGTTTCCCAAATGTCAGGCATCATGATAATCAGAGCCCATAACCCAAAATCAACTTTTTCTTTGTGACATACATTCACATATAGAAAGAGATAACAGATCTAATGTAAGATTACAAGCCCAAGACATGCTCTAGGTTAGCTTTTAATTAGTCATTTCTTTTTATATAATCTATCAACATATTATTTTCTCTACTTTGTCCTTTCTTTTGCTCCTTTTCTTCTTTTATCCTTCTATCCAAAGATTGATATATCCTCTCCATTCTACAACTTCAACTAAAAAAACATCAATTCTTCAGTTAACAAGTTCGAATCTATACTTAATCTCACAACTAAAAGTTAATTTTTTTTGGAGAAAATAAATTCAAATCATTAGAAATTAAATCAAAAGAACAAAACATAAGAAAATAACATCAACACAATTATAAAGTAACTTGCAGAATGAGTAATGCAATATAAATCTAGAATTTAGATTTCATGGGCAAAACATTACATAAACCACATAATCCATGAATTACAATTCTGACACCACTAGTATTTATTTCAATAAAAATTAACTAGAATAATAACAAATTATTATTAGCAATAATAACATTAATAAAGAAATAAAAAAACCTATAGAGTCACCCAAATTGTACACCAAAACCTCGAATATAGTAAGACATATCACCACAATAATCATCTTATGAATTCATTTATGGATCAATTGCAAACACTCAAAACTACAGAAATTGTAAATGCCAAATCCAAACAGATAGAAGAGCAAGAAAAGAGAGCTACAAGAAGAAATGGCGGTGCTTAAAGAAGCGTAGGGAGGAGCGAATGATCGGTTCGAAGAAGACCGCCAAAGACCGGTGCCGACGACTGAAGCGCAGCCGATTGCCAGCGGAGCCTGTGGACGAATCACTCCTCCGGCCTTCATTATTGGGACATTAAAGGGTTTCAAAGCACACCAAGCCATTTTCTCTCCGTTTCTTTTGATCTTTTTATCAGTGAGCAGTGAGCGAGTGAGAGGATACACGAAGAAATGACAGTGGCAAAGTCTGTAATCCTTATATTCGAATATATGGGTATTTGTTACCTTTTGGGTTGGTAGGGAAAGAAGATGGGCTTACATTACTGAGCCCATTATTTATGGGCTAAAATTCATATATTGGGCTTATTAGAGTCTAAGAGCCCATTAGGTCTGGCTTCAACTAAACAAATTCATTTTCACATTAATTTTGTGCAATGGTGGTTAGTCGGTATATGAAACAATTTTTTGAATGGAATCGTTAACATGGATTCATTGCTTAATTGTTTTTATGGGTTTGATTTATTGATTAAATGAATTTATTGTTGATTACCAAATTTTAGTTTATAATAATTACTTTGATTTAAAATTTCATTTAAGAAATATTAAAATATGATGCTTATAAATATTATTATTACGTAAAATTATATTTACTATTAATTTGAAAATGGAGTTGTTATATGAGTTTTAGCCTAAAATATGATCCCAACTTTAATAAAAAAAAATAAAAACCAGTTCAAAATTAAAATCAAAATCAATATAGAAATCGATCAAAATATTAATATTTCTAAATTGATTTCGGTTTCAAGACTGAAATTGATTGAACTGCTCCAAAATTAAAATCAATGTAGAAAATCGATCCGAAATTAATATTCCGAACTGATTTCGGTTTGGAAACAGAAACCGGTTCATCCCTATTCATTGGTGTAAAACTGAAACAGTTATCATCCTTTTCATTTCCTTTTAAGCTACTTAATGATTAAGTGGAGAGCCAAAACCATTAGTTTACAATTCATTGTCATTGCAAATATAATTTCTACACATTGGACAAGAGCCATTTCTGATCAGCCATTTATCTACGCAGTCCAAGTGAAAGAAGTGCCCACAAAAGGGAAGCTTTCTCATGGAATCCCCATCCTTAAAATCCTGAAAACAAAAAGAAAAAAAAAAAACATTATAGTTTTCCACTATCAACTATATGACATAATTAATTCTCATCCTGACAAATCGAACAACAGATTACCTGTAAACAAATCGAACAACAGATTTCATGACAATGATCCAAGTTGTCACTAATTTGGAATTTTAGCTGAGGAAGCTTCTGAATGCATTTCTTAGATAAACCTCTATTTCCACTTGTATCATAGATGTCTGAAATTTCTCTATAAGTGGTTTCCAGTGCACTAATCTGATCAAAATTAATTAAATTATTAATTACGTTTTCAATTTATTTATAATAAATTAATTTAAATAAATGAATGAAAATTTACTTACTTGCCATTGATAAGCTTTTAGCACTGCTGGACTTACCCATTCCATGAAGAACTTCCCATTCATCAAGCTATAAAATAAAGCAACCTGTAAAAAATATTTTTAATAGTATTAAATGAAGAACAGTATTATTTAAATTTCAAATATTGGGTGAATCTACGTATTAAATTCAAATGAATTTTAAAAAAAAAAAAGTAAAATGGTACAATCCAGTAAAAATTGGCACTACCATATTACAAATGATACTAGAATTATAACCCGAAAGAGATAATTCAGCAACAAAAAACATTTGCGGGTTGATCAGTTTGACTTAGATCATGAGTTTCGCAATGAAAATTGCTACGAGTCAGCCATTTTGCCTCGTTACGTGTGTTATTTAAGCTTTTATTCTATTTTAGCTCTTCAAAACAGAAAAAAATTTACCTTAGACAATGGCTCACCATCATCAGCTATTGATTCCAACAATTGTACGGCAGTGACTGCACCTGTCACAGCACCTATTGCAGAGCCATGAAGAAATCCAGTTTCTGTTGTCTGCCCTTTCATGGCTCCTACTACTGTTCCCACAAGAGCCCCTCCTACAAAAATAAATAAATAAAAATATATTAGATTAATGAATTCACATGACAACTTATTTAGGTAGATGTGTAATAAATTCACGTCAAAATTTAAAAAATTATATATATAAATTTCCTCCGTCTTTCCCGTATAGATTAATCTCTTTTTGGCATATATGAAATTAAATGTTTTTTTCTTTTTTTTTTTTTTACTTCCTAACAAGTGAGCTCTCTTCAAAATTAAATTTGTATTTTCATTATTACTGAAATTGAAGACTTAGCATCGATTAACACATCGTCAGTAAAATCCTAATATTAATATTCTAAATTAGAAGCAAAAATTTGACTTTTGATGAGTTGCTATGAACTTATTCTATATAATATATGCAGAGGGATTTTTTATTTTTGAACATTGAGATAAGAAACATTTGAAAATTTAATATATTCCGAAATAGTGTATGAATTTTTAGGATTTAAGTAGCAAAATTAACTCATACTCATAATTATATATAGGGTATATATGTCCATTCATTTTTATATTTTATAGAGCATATATATAAATTGCTGGGTTTTTTTAAGTTTCTAATAACTAATATATTACTTCTTTGTGGGCAAAATAGATTTGTATGAGAGGAGAGAGGGAAGCACATACCTAATGCAAGAACGCAAGTGGAAGTAACGAAGACAGCTTTCTTGATAACCCTAATAAAAAACCCACTTCCAAAACCTTCCATGGCTTCAAGAATCCACAAAGAAACCCTAATAACACCAGAAAGCCAATTCTTTATCATTTGGTAGGTCTTTGGAGAGAAGAAAGGCAAAAGCCAAAAGGAGAAAATATACTGATATGAAAGAAATGCGCAAAGGCAAAGCAAGCTTATAAATATAGCAAACAATTTGGCATTTAAAGAGGCCTACCCCATCACATGGATATCTACATGTAACTTCAAATTGCAGGAGATAATGCTACTCCCAGAGAGCCATAATGAGCGTTTGCATGTTTCATTGAAAAAAAAGAAGAAAAAAGAAAAATCACGATTTCTTTTTTTTTATTATTTTATCTATATATTTATATATATACTAGAGACCCAATTGGGCAATTATGCTTTGCTGTGAAAATAGGTCTAGTTCATTTATTTGCATGCCATATCTCTGGAAGCTAGCTATTGATAACCATTGAGGAGCAATCCATCTGTTTCCCTATCTATTTCACCATCTGATAATAAAAGCACTGGCTATTTTTCTGGTGAGCACTGCAACCAAAGCAAGGGGCGCAAGGGGAAAAATATAAATAGAGAAATAAATAGGAAATATAGTTTTGAAAAACCAGGTGCTAAGGAAGAAGTTAGTCGGTTATAGTGCCTCTGTGGGCTGGGAATTAGTGTATTGGGGGACAGAGGACATGATTTTAAGACAGTAAAAATCTTGGAAATATGGACATTTTGTTTAGATAGGGCAGGTGGTCCTTCTTTTGCATTAATTGTTATTATGGGCAGCTAGCAACTAGAAAAATGTAGGTCTCTTTCTTTCAGTCTTACTCTTTGATTGATGTGTTGTGTTTGCATCCTTTTCTAACAGCATTACAGAAAAACAAACACTACAGTTTCTTTGTTTCAGATGAGTCCGCTCAGTATTAACTTCTTGCAATTTTAATAGCTTGTCCAGTATGCAGATAAGATGAATAGAAGAGGCAGGAGATTGTGTAGAAACAAATACATAGGGCATTACCTTTTTTGGGAGGATAAAACCTTACCTATGCAGGATCTATCCACGGGACAAATTAACAAAAATAGAACACTTTATCCTTTTTTTTCCTACTGACTAGTAATTACATCGTTGGTGATATTATCAGACGTCAACAATACGTTAATCGTGCTACTAGTTACTATAACTATTGGCATCTAAAATTTTATTGGGTTCGGATGGCTTGTCAATCTTCATTTGCATTAAATTTTTTTCTTCTTATAGTATGTAAGATCATATTGTTGGAGTAGCTTTTGTAATGGTCCTATACTTGTATTAATGTGAAAGTTGTTTAAAGAGAGATACCAGGTGCATGTAGGGGTAGTTGGTTCAATGGGCTTTTAGGGTTTACTAATTTTTTTACAACTTTCATTTAATTTTTTATTTATATAATTTTAGCATCTAAATTTTTATTTAGATTATAATAAATATTTTTTAAAATTTAAATAAAATAATATTTTTTCTTTTTTATTTAATAAATTATTATTAATTAATTATATAAAATAACTAAAAATTTGAATTTAATATATTGCAAGATATTTCATAATATGGCGATGCTACGATAATAATTCAATAAATCAAG
Organism: Jatropha multifida; assembly: GCA_948099535.1. Classification (NCBI taxonomy): domain Eukaryota; kingdom Viridiplantae; phylum Streptophyta; class Magnoliopsida; order Malpighiales; family Euphorbiaceae; genus Jatropha; species Jatropha multifida. The sequence goes on along the minus strand of CANUEX010210243.1, from coordinate 61,646 downwards.
ACCTGTTCTATGTAGCCACTATATAAAATATAAATTTGATCTTCACATCAATTGTTTTTGTTACATGAAGTAAGCTGAATTTTTATTAATAATATGTAATATTTTGGACTTCATATCTTTTCCACAAAATTTAAAAATAAATTGTTTAAAGTTTTCAATAGTGCAAACAACAATATTGGTAACGAAAGATTATTTCTCAAGTCTATGGATAGATATAAATGAGATTAAATTCAAAAATTTCAAAGTTCTATATATTTATTTAAAAAAGATATTTGAAAAAAATTAAAATCTCAAAACTCTAGTTATCTTTATAGTTATTTTAAAAGTTATTTAAAAAAATACATTTAATTAAATCATAAAAAATTAAATGAAAATCGATATATTTCAAAAAAAAAGAAAATAGAATATTGAATAAAAGCTGAAAATAAAAATAAAAGCAAATATGCCTAAATAGCGATTCTTTTCGTTAATTCAAACTTTTATAGCCTATTTTTTTTCAAAAAGATTTCATTAAACTAAAAAAGGAAAAAAAAATTTATTTGAATATTAGTCAAATATTATAATTTTATAATTCTTCTTTTCGTTAAATTAAAATTATAAAATTTTTAAAATATAGTAATTTTTAAAAAAAATTTAAAATTTTTTGTGAAAGTATTAAATAAAAATAACTGATCGATGGTTATCAAATTTTAGAAATGATCAAATGACTAGATCTATTGGATATTCGATCCGATCCGATGCATTTAATGGTGGATCGGATATGAAATTTTAAAATAAAATCTACACTGATATGGACCAGATATAATATAATCCGATACGCGAAAGGTAATTTACTTTTTTTTTATATTTTTAAATTGTTAATTATAATTCTAGATACTCACTTATCTTTATTCTTCTCTTCTTTTTTTTGACATTTATATTTTAAATTACTATCTCCAACTCTTTTAACCTTTTTCTATTTTAATTTATGGCTATAAAGGTAAACTGGTTATAATTTAATATGCAAACTTACCATATTCAAGAATTGCGGGAAAAGCTGAAAAGAAAAAGAGCGGAAGGTTGGATAATCAAGAACTGAGTTTTAAAGCATAGTTCTTGGTTCTTATTTCAAGATTGGAAGAAGGGTTCAGGAACACAATATTAGCGAATCAGATAATTGAAAAGAGGACAGTTTTACACTACAAATAGAACCCGTTAATTTGTAAAAAAAAAAAATTATTAATTAATTTGTTAAAATTTCATTAAAAAAAGTAATGCCACGAATCAGAATATTTAGAGCAAAAAGGTGAAAAATTTAGTGAAAAAAAAATCAAATATTGAATGTCTGAAAGTCGAAAACATATTTGATATATCTGTATTACGTATTCTAATTCATCAACAGTGAATTTATGGTTACGATCAGTAGAATGCACCGATGATGACTAGTTCTAATAAATAATAGAACCAAACGAAAGAGAAATAAAGCCATTCGTTATCTAAATAAAAGATCAAATACAAAAACAAAGAAACACTCAAATAATAAACTCAGCACCACTGAGGTTGAATCCAAGTACAGTGTAATATAGAAGTCTATTGGTAAATCCATCTGAGTCATCGAATGAAAATTATTACTGTCACCAAGAAACCTGGGAAAATAGATTTTGTTCTTCATTCTGATAACGGTTACGTATAAGTACTGCATTAGTTATTCTTTTATTTCCCAACTATATTGAATGAATAGCTAACTTAATCATCAATTATAATAACCAATTTCAATTCAAGATGTAATTTCCTCTAAAATGGGCATTTAGCAAAAAGCATTACATGTATGTCAAATGGCGTTTCAGTCCATGAAGCCAATGATGCAGTTTTATACTTTTTGACCTTTTACAACAAGAAACGAACTCATTCTCTACCTCCACGGTCAAAAAATGATCCTACTTATTTCCATCTGGCTTTCTCTGAAATTTTTTCATAAACAACATTTGCATCATTCATTCTAGCCATCTAGATCTTCTGTCTCAGAACATGGCGTAGTTGGACTTTCTGGCTCTCCATCCTTGCCTCCATAAGCCTTGCCTTCAAGCTATTCTTTTGCGCACCACGCGGCCATTCAATGCAACCTTTCATTCCTCTAGCTATGTGAGGATTACCTGAGTCAGGCGAACTCCATTGCCCCACCAAATCAGGGCTGTCTCCTCCCCCTTTACCTGACCCTCGATCCGGAGATAAAATGCCCCCATTAGATTTCCTTCCATTGGACAGCCTGCCATTGATTCCATCTACTGAAATTATCTTATAGTTATCTCCACTGTTTGGGCCAGATCTCCAAAGCTTTGCAATAGACGACACTTTCTTCAACTGTCTTGTTGGCGCAGAACCGATTATTGGGGTTTCATCGCATGCATTTTCTTCCCATTCTGTTCCACTACCTGAGACATTACTATCTCGGTGATTGTTGTTGACAGATGGGATGCTCCCTTCTGGTGAGTAACTTGAACCTTGATCTTCAAGATGGCTTACAGTTTCCCACCCGCTCTCATCTTCTTCAATATCACCATTATGGTCGAGGAATGCAACAGAATGTCTGTGATTGCTATCCTTGGTAATCACATCTACTTCAGGACTCACAGTATGAATTTTTGAGGAATGGCTGGCAGGACTGTATGCAACACAAGGCTCAATCTCCCTCTCGTTGGGTTCACCAGCATTAACTTCCTCAAAAACAGAGAAAATGTCATCTGGGTTAGGCGGCTCATATGTGAATTCCTTCATCTCCCGAATATTCACAGTGGCAGCAGCATGTAGAAGCAATTCAGCTTCTTGCATTTCCTTCAAATCTGGGGTCGCGCTTCTGGATCTTAGAAAAGTTTCTAAATCTGCTACAAGCTTGTTCATCTGTGAATATTTTTGTTCAAGAGCCACCTTTGCATCCACCAACTTCATTTGAACACGCTCTTCACGCCATACCTCAGCCATCTGCAACATCTTCCTTTCCTCATCCACTTCCTCACGGAGTTTCATTGATTCTCTCTTTAATGCTTCAACTTCAGCTTTGTCCTCCCCAATTTCCTTAGCAAGCTCGTCACATACTTCCTCAACCAATTCTCTGGTTTTTCTTTCTTTTTCATAGTCTAGCATAAATCGCTTTGCTGAAACCTTCGCATCAGCTAGCTCATTAACCAATTTGGAATTTACAATTTCCAACCTTTGGCGATTTTTTCTTTCACGGTTTAAATCAGCTTTAATGTCATCAACAAATGCACGAATTTTCTCATGCTCTCTGCTCCTCCATGCAGCCCTTTCTTCACTTACCTTCTTCAAAAAGTGCTCCAGTTTCTTTTTTGAGGACCGACGCTCATCTTCAAGCTCCTGAATGCGTGCTTGAGCCTGCTCTAGTTCAGTTTCAAGGGCAGAAACCATTGATACAGCACTAACTTGTTGATCAAGACGCTTCATGTGGCTGTAGATCTGTCGCACCTCGTCTAATGTTTCCAAGCAGACAGGATCCCATTTAGTTGCACCCTCCATTGCAGAGCTGGAAAACTGAAATGAAGGTTCAAGCTAAAACAAAGGGGAGCAGGTCCAGTATTAGACAAGAAAACATAAAACTTAATATAAATAAAAATTGCCTTCCAAGTACCAAATAACATAAACAAAAAGGCAGAGCATTAAATTCTATGCTTTCAAATTTTCACGAATAACAATAATTGCAGATGGATATTTCCAAAACTATATAGCTAATAAATAGTCATCAAAAGAACCTTATTCCAATGATTAAATTTTTCCATAGCAAAATGGTGGACGATTTTCTGATCAAATCCATCTTAGCCACAACTTATTTTGTCTGCTAACACATATACAAGTATGGAGAGTGAAAAATGCCAAGTACAAGACAGCTCAATCTCGGCATAATTACAATATAACAAACTAGTAGTTCTCTGGATTAGAGCTTTTCCATCTTAACCATATGTCCCCTTCCTTGATCTAGGTGATCGATGATTTTATGTTTAAAATAATAATTTTAGTTAATCATGGATGACGGATAGGGATTCTGTTTTTGAATCCAGGAAAAATTGATTTAACCTATGTTGATTGCAATGCTAAACAGGGGCAGAGCCAGACTCCAAAACTAGAGGGGGCCAAAAGAAAATTTCCAAAATTAAAGGGGGAATTTTAAAATTCTTTTGAGTGGACCAGGGGGCCCGGGCCCCCCCCAGTCCCCATCCCCACCCCCACCCACCCCCCTCCCTCCGCCCCTGATGCTAAATTCCTTTGATAAGCTGCTGAGCCGTTTCTTCTATCTTATCTGTCTAGGTTTGATTAATAAGCTTCTGTATCGATACAAATGTTTTTATATGTAAATCTACACATGTTAATTCTAGCATGCATGTGTGCATTCAAATATGTATACACTTATTACAGAATGAAATTCCCACGTAGAATAACGGCAAACAAAATAGTGAATTACATTTAGGTCCTAGTTTTCTACTAGGAATACAGATGCCTGGCCATAATAGAACAAGCGATTTTGTCCATAAGCTAGACGATCATGATGGTTATACAACATCAATACTTCAAAAGAATACATCGAAACAGGATGTGGAACATTTGTCATCATGTCTATCCCGCATAACTTTGGTATATAATAACTAAAAAAAGTCTTCAGTTTATTATTAGCATCACAAATACTGTCTGTATCGAACAAACAATTAGCAATAACAACTAAGTCAAGAAAATTTTGGAATGTGCATACCTTACAGAATAATTTATTCTTCACACCAGAGACAGAACTTGGACTCTGTAGTGGATCATGTACTTCAAACCCATTAGCTTTGCCACTATGATGAGGCAAAAATGAGATGCCCGCGTGACCACCAGCAGGCTGCAGAGAAAAATAACAGACAACCTCAAAATCCCCAAAAAATTAAAAAAAATCAGAAGCAACATAAGTTTGTGGCCTTAAAGAAACAAAGAATCAGTATTTTCATAAAGATCAATTCCAACAGCATAAAATAGGAGTCAAAATCTTTGGAAGCCATTTCAACAGGAGTTGAGCAGATAGCTCAATTAAACAGATTTTATACTGTCCAAAGATAAAATAAACCAGATTCTCTGATTTTTATTTGAAAAGGACAAACCTCGTCAATTAGGGATCAACTATACCAGAAGAACAAATAGATTCCATCCAATCCAGTTGATAATAAATTAAAGAGCCTTTTGCAAAGACACTAAATTGGATAGCTATACCAAGCTTATACAAGAGTTCCAAAATTGAAGTCACCAGCTTTCTGCAATGATCAATGGACTCTTTAGACTAGTAATTTAGTCAATATAAAATTGAAGTTACAACTTTTCCTTGTTTAGTTCTTTCATTATATTTTTTGGCACCGAAAAAATTGACACCTCAGTCACTACAGTACTTGCATACATATGCATTGTCATCATTGATCAAAAACAAGAATCAAACAATATCAAATCCAGGTTATTAGATTTAGATCAGTTCAGTACACAATGAAATCAAATAATTCTCTACAGCTCAAAACCAGACGTATTTACCCAAATAACTATATACAACTCTGAAAATCATATATATTTCCGAAAAAAAAAACCATTAGAAAATCAAAATCACCTGAAACCCTAATTGACCCTTCCTCCTCCTCTCACTGGCACCAGCTGCCACAGTCTCCGGCAGCTGCAATCGCCACAAACCAGCTGCCAGCTTCCTCGCGGACACAGCCCGTGAGACTTTCCGTCGACCTTTGCGGGCACCATTCTCTATCTTCTCCTCCTGCTGATGCTCATCTTCATCTTCATCCTCTTGAACTCGAACATTTCTCTCTCTATCTTCGATCTTCCATTTCAAGAGGGGAGTTTCCGGTCGACTTCGGCTACGCTTTCCGACCGGAGTTCCAGCTCTCTTCGATTTTGTAAGAGTAGGATTCCTAGTTTGACGTCGTCGAAGCTTGAGATCTGGATGAGGCTGCGGATTCTGAGCTTTGGAAGTAATAGAGTTCCCCGGAAATGTCGCCGTGGAATGCGGTTTTCCGGTAATCTTCATTGTTGTAGCTTACAAAAATCCGCCATTTAGCAAGCAAGGAAAGAAAAAAAAAAAAAAGAAAAAAACAGTGAGCTTTTTAGAGAGAGAGGAAGAGTTTTGTTTTAGTTATAGCGACGTGTATGAACTGAGAGAAGTACAGAGTGCGGTAATAGAGAGAGAGAGGACGAGGAGTTGTCTACTCTTCAGGGATTTTTGCTGGAGAAAACGACGCAAACAGAGATAGTAGAGATGTATGCATATACGATACGCATACGAGTTATCTACTTTTATCTTGACCATGAATTCTGTTTGCCGGTGATCTATACGATGCCGTTTAGGAGGGGAGAAACGCGCTTTGCACGTGCTCTCCAGCATGTGTTCTGCAAAGAGACGTTGTACATTTTGTATATTTAAATCGGCCTTGAAACGGCGTCGTTTTTCCCATTTTATCTTATTCTTTTATCTATATATCTATGTTGCTGAATAATTACCGTGGAATTAAACTATATGCGTATGAAGAAATATAATGAAGCATTTACCTTCCTTTCTATGTTGCTAAAAGAATAGCGTTTAATGAAGCATTTAGCCAAAAAGGATGAAAGCATGTAAGGATATATGATAGTTGTGCATGACAAGTCATTATGATCCATAAGTGCCACTCCACTGTGTTTGGCAAAGAGGCAGGACTTTTCATATTTTACATACAAACACTCAATTAATTTGGAGACCCATACGTGTGCCTAAAAAGCTTACCCCATATATTCATAAATGAACATATATTAATTTAGTAGAGATACAAACTAAAGCAAGATGCTAGATCGTATTTTCATTTTTTTTTTTAGTATTAAGAGACAAAATTCAAATTTGAATCTATTAACAGGTCGTATATATAATTAACACTGAGTTATGCGTTGGTGTGCCACTCTTATTTTTCATTTAAAAGAAAATTTTAAACTAAAAACTGAATGAACATTAGACTTAATGCAATTTTTTTTTATAACAACTGATATTCGAACTCTATTACCAGAGACCTGCTAAAGTCGATTTGAGACTTAGTTACAATTAAAACTTTTTGTCCTTCCCTGCAGATGTATTTAATAGAAACCAAATATGATAACGTTTTTTCACATGCTCAATCTGTTTTGTCAATTGAATCATAACCTGTAATAATGCAATATTTAAAGTCTTATTCTATAATAATTTATTTTATGTAGCGTATAACGTTTTGACTAAGATAAAGCCATTATTTTTATTATTTATATTATTCAATGACATAACATTTATATTAATGTTTACATTTATTAATTTTAGGGTTTATTCATAGTGAAACTCTAGTTAAATAATTAAAATTATTATAATAACTAACGGCTATTAAAAATAATTAATTTTATCGAATAATATATCTTTTAATAATAATAATGTATACACATATTTGTCGAGGGCAACGCTACATATTTGCATGTAGATCTAGTAAGTTCCTTCCTTGACTTCTCCTTATTGCACATTATTATTATTATTATTTATTTATTTTTACAAATTATTATTTAGTTGAAAACGAAAAGGAAAATCCCACGTGGCAGTTGGTGGTTAAATAATCTCATAAAATCCTGTGCTAATTTCATTTCGCTAGACGACAGAAATGTACCCACATGGCTACCTACATGGTCTTACTTGATTTAAGAGCCCCAATATTAATTAATGTTGGCCATAAACATAGATTTGGTCATTTAGATCTAAAATGTTTCATTATTTTATTTTAAACCTTAATTAATTACTCTCTAATAAATTATTATTATGGATAGACCTTTTTCCATTTCAGTAGCGGAAGAAGAGGAATTGTTTTTGCGGCTATTCTTCTTGATTAATTCTTGACCGTTGGATCTACGAGTAGCCTATTATTGAAATGTTTTTTTTTCTAAATGGAGAAGAGGGCAGAAACATGTTTTGTCCTTGTCATCAAACGTGGGGCCCGGGTCAATCACCGGAACTGAGCATGGGCCCCTTAAATTTTCTATTTTTTTGGGGTGGGGTCCATAGACGAGCTCGAAATTTTGATGGCTTGTTGGACCTTTTGGTGGAGTTGCGTTCATTCATTCCATGGTCGGTTTATTATTATTACTCTCTGTTTGTCGTTTTGAATGAATTGCAATTGCATTTTGTTCGATGGAAAATATTCTTATGAAGAGAGGCAAATAATGCAAACCTAACTCCATGTGGGTATGTGAGTAATTGCTTTTCGTTTTTTCAAATTATGTACTACCAACTTTGGTTGATTTTTCCCTCTTACACTTCTAATTACTTATGGAATAATTGTAATTTTGGTATATAAATTTTTTAAAAATTTATATTTTAATATATGAACTGAAAAAATTTATAATTTGGTATATCAATTACTAAATTTTTAATAATTGAGTGATTTTACATACGTGGCAGTCGGAATCTCCATAGGACGATTGACCCTCACATTGCCAATTATCACATTCGTTTCTTAATTCTTCATTTGTCCCAAAAAGATAATTTATCTTTTTTTTTATTTGTCCCGAATATAATACATTTTTTTATCATAGTTAATTCTTACTGTACTTTTATTAAATTTTATCTTATTCACTAATTTTTACTTATTATTTGCTCATGTGTTATTTAAATTGACATAATAGAAAAATTATATTAATAAAATTATCTTTTAATCATAATAATTATTATTTTTTAATCAGTGTGAAAATATAAACTAAACTATATTGTTTGGATGGAGGGAGTACTTATCACATTTAAAATTTCATGTCCCTTTAAAAATATTAAATTTATCTAAATTATAATAAATTATTGAATAAATTAACTATATTGTCCTTAATTTAATATATTCAAACACCAAATTTGAGAAATTAGAGTGATAATTATTTATCACATGGTACAAAAAGTAAACAAGAAAAAAAATATTATTGCTTAAAACCATGGAATAATGTGAGTACATGAGCAATGGATATACACATAGAAGGTGTAAGTACCTTCCCCAACAAATCAAATCAAGCAACTATTGATAGTTATAAACATAATTGAAAATAAGGAATACCACAAAGTTTCCAAAGCTCCCATGATACATACCTCTCTTGGTAGCACTTTACATGGAGATAATGAATGAGAGGATCTGAAAGAACAATATTAAAGGGGAAGAAACATTTGATTCAAAAGATAAATGAGAAAAAATATTAAAGGAGATGGTGATTTCTTTTATGATTTTGATTTGCTATTATTGAGTTCATGGGTACTTGGTGGTTACTAGTTAGGTATTGTATTTAATGAGCTTCACTTCTCTCATTCACTGAAATTATTTTAGATATTTCCATGTCTAGGCTCGAGTCTACTTTTACGATTCACCGTAAAAATTAACTATTCATCACTCGTGTTCGAAAGTAAAGTTGTAAAGAATTAAACTCGTAATTTAAGTCATGATGATCACTCTTCTAAATCTTTTTTATCAAATTACATTAATTGTAATTGTTGAATCTATTAGCAATTTATTAATATATTTTTATTTTATATTCTTTTTATTATTTAGGTTGGATTTTGATAAAATGTAGGGTCCGTCGATAATACTAGCTATTATAGTAATTAAAATTTTTTTATTATTTTAATAGTTATTAGCTTTTAAATGTTAGTTGTTAGCTGTTTATAGATTGGTTCAAAGTAGAAGTGTTTGGTAAAAATAAATTTTTGATTAGCTGTTATAATTAAAATGACAAGAAAAGATATTAAAATGTTGACCTAAAATTTTAAATTATAGCCATAGAACTGAAATAGACTAATTAATAAAAGATAAGTGTGTGTATATATATTATAGAAAAAATTAAAATAAAAGGATGAGAAATTCTTTTTTCTAATTTCGACAACATGCTTTTATTGTTGTTTTAAGGCAATAGACATAAAATAATTAAATGATTAAAATAACATATATTCCTTTAAAATTTGAGAAAGAAAAATTAAATAAATAACAAGTAGAACCGTAAGCATTGAAAATAGGGAAAAAAAACAAACGGATAAGAGTTTCAAAAAATAAAATTTCAAACGCTAAATGTTAAAGGATTTAACATTTATTAAACACTCCTTGACCTCTAACAGCCGTTACAAATATCGAGTTACCGAATAATCTAATTGATAAAGATACTGTTTTGACTTTAGCTAAAATACTAAAAGCTCTTTGAAATGCTGCGGCGGAACAAGCTCTTAGTACAAGTATTCAGGTTTGGACTGAACTGGGCAAGGTTCAAAAGATTCAACCCAACCCAATTTTGTAATATCTCTTATCCAAACTGCAGAAATGTACAAGGTCAGTTTATGAAAAATAGGTATAAAAAATGCAATAAGGTCATAGTTTGGATCATTATATATCCATTTACTATAGAGTTTATACATGTTATTTTATTCACATGTAGGGTCAAATAATTAAAATATGCAATTGAGAGTTTGACCAAAGGAAAAGAAGATAACATATATATATATATATATATATATATAGATGGGGAAGTAGATGAAATGAAAATAGGTAAGGGTAGTCATTAACCCATTCCACTTTGACTTTGTCAAGCTAATGAGATAAGCTTTTTCATGTGGTCACAACATTTGCATAATTTCTAAATTGAACATACATAAAATTTAATCTATGGTTAGAGTCAAAATTAATCCAAAATGGACTATATTATTTGACTCATTAATTATTAGGGTTAGAAATTTCATGCCACATTTTCATATATCTTAAATTGAAAAAGAAATAAAAAAAATTGACATTTATTCATGAATACACATACAAATACAAATGTGGAAAATAATAAAAAATAAAATAAAATATACCATTGAAGCCCAATTCCCAAGCCCATTGCATGAACAAAGGAAGGAAGTCTAGCTTTCTGAATATACCATTTCCCAATTGTTTGTCTCTTTGAGATACAATATGGTTTTTGGATTAACATAAATATAGGAAAATAAATTAATAAGCAAAACTCAAACAATCCAAATCCAATAATTTTTAAAAAAATTGCCATTTGATTTATTTTAATTCTCAACCCAATATTTGATGAAGTTGATTGAATGTTTTGACAATCTCATAGTATTCTTAAAATATTGTTTTTAAACTAATTAAAGCTTATTTTTCGTATAAAAATTTAATTTATTAAATTCATATTGATTTGATTCAATTTGAACAGAATCAATTGAATTGAATCCCCAACTTAGCTATGAGTGCATATAAGAAAGTGATTGAAGTCCAATACCAACATTTGTAGGCAAGTAATGTTTGTGGGAGGCATACAGTATGGCATGCCATGTTGAAGGAGGCCATGAAGCAGTAGGTGGAAGATGCGGCCATCAAAAATATTTTGGTGGTTTAGATTTTTGAATCGTAGAATGGGGGATTTGTGGGTTTGTGGATGAGCAGTTGTTGGTTTAGACCCACCAAACCATCCATCACAAAGGGATGTGCCTAAAAATTAAAATGTTTAGTGAGATCATATGATCTTGGCTCGTGATTTCTTCCTAACTTTTTGTATAACGGTCATTAGATTTTAAATCCATTTCTCGATAAATATATATTAATTTTTTTATTATTTCCCATTGTAAGTACTTTTTCACAAATTAAATTCATAATATTTTCGAGATTCAAATTTATATGATTAGATTAACTTTTCCATATTATATTAAATTTATACTCTCATGAAAATATAATCTCTATACCTATTCAAAATTGTTTGAGTGTATGATAAACTATCATCAAATGGAGCGATCGACCCACCTGTGTCATATGTATTATATTCAGTCAATTTAATGAAACATTTTAAATTAAATTTTGCATCATCATGTAGACAAAAATATAAAAATTTATTTATTTGTATTTGATATTTATATAGAGAGAGATTTTTAAAATTTTTATTAAAAACCCTTAGATTTAAAATTACACAAAAGATTAGGGCAAAGAAATTTTGAAAAGATAAAGCAAAAAGAAAATTTTGTTTATAGGTAAGCTTTGATTCGCAAAAGCAAGAGAAAAGGAGGCTATATATTTCAATCTTGGTGTGGAGAGAATCAAAATAAAGTGGATTATGGCAATTCATAGTTATAATAATGATGATATAAATTAATTATAAAGTGCTTAGCTAATGATAATTATCATTAATCAACAATCATGTGAAGAGGAAGCACACGTGAAAGTAATAATAATAAAATAGTATGTAATGCAATTGCCTAATTTATAGTATTGGGCATCTAAGAGGTAAGGCTTCGATAGATTCCTTTCGCTAATTTGCGTTCACACTAGAAAGATTCCGTTGCCAATTGGGTTCACACTTGAGGCGCCACCTCATCATTTTCAAGCTTTGAGTCTGGCAGCTGGCTGGCTAACTAGCTAGCCGGCTTTGGCGTATTAAATGTAAGTGTGCTGGTTTTGGTCGCAGCTGAGCTGAGCCTAGCCTTTCATGCATGGCAGGCACAGCTAAGCCGTTAGTAGATCACTATAGAAACTATTGCTGATAGGAAATTATGCGACCATGTCATCACGTGCATTTCCAATTGAAAACCCAAAATCAAATCCAAAACTGATGATCATCACAACGAGGTGAACACCAATTACTGCCAGGTCAGCCAGCAATTCCATCCTGCGTGGCAAAAGATTAGGTTTGACTCTCTCTCTCCTTCCTTACCTCTTCCCTATATAAAAACCCACCGCCTCTCCAAATCCAAATCCTCTTTGCTTTCTACCTATTCATACACCTACACCAACAAACACCAACAGCAACAAAAAGAGAAGAAAATAAAATAATGGGAAATTGTCTACGACATGAATCCTCCATGCAATGGGGCGGCGAAGACTGGGGGTCGCCGGTGCCGGAGAAGTTCTTGAAAAGCAATAAAAGGCAGGAGAAGGGATTGAATATAGAAGAAGAAGAGCTTCTTGAAAATCATAACAAAGATTTAAAATCTTCAAGTAAAGAAGTAAAGATCAAGATTTCAAAGAAACAGCTTCAAGAATTGCTTGGCAGGGTTGATATGAAAGAATTATCATTAGAACAAGTTCTGGACCAGTTGATGAAGAATGTTAGTAGTGATCGGTGTGAAACAAATCAACAATCTTGGAGGCCTAATCTACAGAGCATTCCTGAGTAATGAACGGCGATGATTGAATCTGCCGTCTCCTTTTTCAGAGATCTAGAGCTTGTTCATGTATATGGTTTTCTTTGCATACTGAGAGATCTAAGGAATGGAGCTATGGGCTCTATTGGTTTTGTTCATTGTGTATAGTTATTTGCAAAGAAAACCAATGTTTTTGGCTTTAGAGTTGAAGATTAAAACTTCCTTTTCTTGTTAATATTAAATATCAATCTAGAAGTTGATAACTCAAACAAATCCCAATTAATAAGCACATTGATTAGATTATAAGGCACCTGCTTTCAATAATAATTATAATGGTTAGGGCAGATATTGTGGTGTTGGATTGTCCTTAAAGCAATAACTGGTTAATTACTTGTCATTTGTTCTTTTTTAATGTGGATTAATTAACATAATTAAATGAATTAGAAGGCTAATTAACTCAGGATTAATGTGAGGCACTGAGTGGCTTTTGCAATGGGTGGAATAGGCAACATTAGAACATGTCATGTGCAAATGTCATTTTCATTCAACCACTAAAGAAAGTAATTATGTAAAAAAAAATCTAATATCTAACATATCATTCTTTTTTATTTGAAAAACTACTACTGATTCAACCCAAAAAATTAATTAAACCAAAAATAAATACTTAAAAGATAGTCAAATTGGAGGTGACCATTGATACTATTAAATAAGGTTGCATTTGTTGTTTCCAAAATGGTAGGCTCCAAAGGGCCAAGGCAGCACTTCTGCTACGAGACTGCATATAGTAGATAGATAGAGATTGATATATGAGAAAAGAAAGGGCTGGGAAAGTTGCTGGAGTTTAAGCACAGTGGTTACTAATTAGACTTGTTCAAAGAAATGCAACTGTGTAGATAGATTTTTTTTTATTAAATATATTCTTCCAACACATGAGAAAGTTACACGTGCACATGTTGTTTTATATATATGTTCATTTGGTTTGGTTCAAATCTCTTCTTGATTCGAACTATATCTTAGTCAGGTATATTGAGTAATGGACCGATAAATATTTGAACTCCCTAAAATATAAACACCATTTTTGTTTTGTGAAAAATAGTGTGAAAGAAAATTAAGAACAGGAAAAAAGAAAAGAAATTTCTCCAAATTGTACCCACAACGTGATCGGCGGACCTGTGCTCGTGCGCAGCCGCCTTCGATCAATGATCCGCCGGTGTAATTCTTGACTCACGGAAGCTTAATGAATTAGATGTTAGGACCAAACTATTTATTTAGAAAAATCAAACTAAATCTTATTGAAATGTATTTTTATCCAGTAAATAACTAAGCTTTTAATTTTATTAAATTTGGACCTAATTAACCCTTAATTTTTTTTTATTAAATTTAAGAGTAGAACTCCGTCAAATCATTTTTTAAGTCAGAACGTACTTTTCTTCTTAGTCATTCTTAGCCGTAAAACATAAAAGTTTTTACTTCTTCTAATAAAATGTATTTTTTGATATAATTTGTAATCTCAATTTATGGGTTTTTGTATTAAAATAATTTGAGTTAATATTTCTTTTTTAAGTACGAGGGTAAATTTTCTAATGAATCCTTTTCTTTTTAGAATTTGAATCTTAATTGCATGTGTTTTGACAAACCTTCATTTTTGTCGATTTAAAAGTATGAAGCAGCTAAAAAAATATATATATTTATATAATTTCCGCAAAAAAGCAGTCTCAAACATGTGCGTAAATTATTATTTTTTTGGTTTTGATCTTTCATGTGCATATGTTGCTATGTTTGAAATGGCTCTTCCCAAAACCATGAAGGTTTAATTCACCTTCCATGTCAAATTAAGGGTACTCAAGTCTCATGCTACTTTGTCCGTACATGCAATTTTTTTTATTCATATATTATCAAAAGAAAAAGTTTGGAAAAAGGAGAAATACTTGAAATATTTAGCCACTGTTTTGTTTGCATGCTTACTATATATTGAAAAAAGAGATGTTTGATTCACATTACAACTTTTATTCTTATTTTATAATGAAGTTGTGGTAAATGAATCCATCATATTATCTTAAAGTGTATTTATTTAATCTAAATGGTTTATTTTTTTTAATCGGTAAATTCAATTTATTTTATTAATATGTCAGAAAAAATTTAATTTATTCAAATTAATAAGCTTTTCAAAACATTTAAATCTAGTTTGTAAAAATTAAGTGAAAAAGCCTGAAAGAAATATGCATGAATGGATGAAATGTGGATTAATGAGGTCAAGACCAATCCTCGCAAGGAATTCCATCTTGGCAAAATGTTAGGTTTGACACTCTCTCTTTCTCTATCTCCCCTTCCTTCTTCCCTATATAAAAACGCATCACCTCTTTCCTTTGTACCTACATACCTAGATCAACAAACGACCGCCACCAGAAAATAAACAAAGGAAAAGAAAATTAATGGGAAATTGTTTACGACGTGAATCCTCCATGCAATGGGGCGGCGAAGACCGGGGGTCGCCTGTGCCGGAAAAGTTCTTGAAAAGCAATAAAAGGCAAGAGAAGGGATTGAATGTAGAAGAAGCAGAAGAGCTTCTTGAAAATCGAAACAAGGGTTTAAAATCTTCAAGTACAGAAGTAAAGATCAAGATTTCAAAGAAACAGCTTCAAGAATTGCTTGGTAGGGTTGATATGAAAGAATTATCATTAGAACAGGTACTTGGCCAGTTGATGAAGGACGTCAGTAGTGATCCGTATGATACACATCAACGGTCGTGGAGGCCTAATCTACAGAGTATTCCTGAGTAATGGACGGTGATGATTGAATCTGCCTTCTGCTTTATTAAGGATCTATAGCTTGTTTTTGCATATGGTGCTCTCTTGTATAAAGATAGATCAGAGGAATGGAGCTAGAAAGTCTATACTGGTTTTGCTCATTGTGTATTCTTATATGCAAGGAAAACCAATCTGCTTTCTGCTCATTCCTTCTTTTTTCTTGTTAAAATTACATCTCTTCTAGCAAAGTTGGTATGTTGATAATGATTTTAGCCAACAAATTTCACTAAACCATTTGTTGACGTTTAGATTTAAATTCTAATGTTCTCTTAATCCTAATTAGTGCCACTAAATCTTCTTCGATTTAGTCGTTATGTAGGGTGAAATCCTCATAAGCTCGATCTTATGCAAGAACAAGTTTATGAGACATTAGATCTTAAATACTCAAATTTTCATAGCATGAATCTAATTACACTTAGATGATATATAATCTTTAATTTGTCGAGCTTGATAAAATAAATCTCCAAATTAATTAAACTTTTCCGATAAAAGAAAAATAACGTCACATTGGCTATCTCTTTATAATAGCATCGATATATTTTAGTACTAAATAAATACTTATAATACCGATTAATGTGTGGATGAATTATTTGCTTTTCTTATCTCTTAAATGAGATCGAGAGTTCGATTCTCGTAAATTAAAAAGTAAATATTCACCGAAAACGCAGATTAATATGATAAAATAATTGGTAACTTTTTCAAATTAAGCAGCATTACCAATATTTGAACATGTCATTTGCGAATTTTCTTTTCGTTCTAACTATTAAAGAAAATATATAATTTCCTTTTCGTAATCAGCCAAAAATTAGTAAAGCGCAAAGTAAAAATATAGAAAAGGGGAGAGTTGTGGAAGGTCAAGTTCAAGATGACCTGCAGGTATGAATTAGTTAAGATTTGCCTTTGTTGTTTCCAAAATGGTAGGCTCAAAGGTTCAGTTATCATTTCTGCTACAAGACTCTATTAGATAGAGATTGATGGTATGAGAAAAGAAAGGATCAGGAAATTTACGTAAGACTCATCTAAAATAAAGTAAATTTCATATTTTTTAGCACAGTAGCTAGTGGAGATGGCCGCCAATCAAGCCATTATTATTAAACCAATAATTGGGAAAAGAAAATACAAATAAAAAAAAAACGTGTGCATATACTAATATATATATATACACTGACTATCCCTTGTCAAACTAAGCTTTTGAATCTCTGACGGCTAACATTCTTTTGAATGTTTATATATTTATTACAAAAAAAATGAAATAATCTAAATAATATGGTCAGGAGAACTCTACTTTTCTTTAAAAAAAAATTGGACATGGCAATGGACGAGAGTATGAGATCACTTTGAGAATACGTAGTTGCCAAAGTTGCAATGAAAGTAGAGGTGGACATGGCGGCTAGCGGTTAGTCAATTCTGTCACGGTGGTCAAGGTCAACATTAATGGTGGCTAGGGTTTGTGATGTGGACATGAAGATGAAGGCACTGGCAGCTAGTCTAGTATGAGTTCACGCTATATATATGGATGTTTGAAGTTTGGTTTTTTAACATTTTGTTTTGTTTTGTATAGCTTATATATAGATTATAGTTGATTTGACATTTGAGATCATGTAAAGTGAAACTTCAAGCTTTTATTGTATTCTAATTTGATTAGTATAAATTTAGTTCAAGAGGATTAATTAAGATTTAAATATATAGTTATTATATTTTTCGATAAATTTCATATATAAAGTTAAGAGTTTGACGCCTGTGATTCCCATTAGAGAAATTTACATTTACTTAATTGTCGTAGGTATGTGTGATTAAGATTGGTGTCAAATTGAAATTGAATCGGTAAAAATAGCATCAAACCACGATCAACAGTTCTTAATTTCAAAACATAATCGAAATTGTAAATTTAAAGTTCAATTTTGATTCTTTATTTTTTGGATTTGGAATTGATAATTTTGATTTAAAATCTATAGTTCTAATTTTAAACTATGAAAAAATATCCTTAAAGAAATTGGCGATTTATTTTTTTATTTATAATATTTTTAAATGATTTTATTAAATTAATTTAGTGATTTTTAATAGTAATGTTTTATTATTATTATTATTATTATTATTATTATTTATTCAAGTTACAAATTTAAAATACTTAGAAATAAATTATATAATTTCAATTCTAAATTAGAATAGAACTGAAATTAATAATTTTAAAATTATTTTAAAAATCGCCTAATAATAATTTGATTTTAATTTCATTTTTTTTAAAATAGAATCAATGATTTTGAAATTAAAATCAATAATTTTACAACTGTAGTGTTTCTGTCCGTCGTATGCCAATGAAAAAAAAAGTCCTAGTCGATAATTTTGAGGTTGACGGTTAAAATTCTGTTCAACCGGTAACTTCATTCTATGGGCTGGGTCACGTTTACTTATAGGCTTTTCTTCTTTATTTTGGCCCACTAACTTGTTATTGTTCCCCACTGACTTTGGATTCCTAAATTTATTTCTTTAATAACTTAAATTAACATGGAGTTGCTGCTTGCTGCTCTAGAAAAGGAAAAGAAATGACAGGTAATTCTTTTCATGTCGTTTACAAGCAGCAGGGAACACTTTCGTTGTCGTTCGTAACGTTTCCCTTGTCATTCAAAACGACACCTTTTCGTTTCTTTTGAAACTTTACTAATCTACCACTAGCAAGCAAGAGGGAAAAGATAGGTAGGTTTTCAAAACGATCAAATGAAATTAAATTAAAACCCTCCAAAAATTCTCCGGTTAGCGCGCCAAAATTGCAACATCTCATCCTCCGCCATTAAAATTTCTCTATCTCCCCTTTTCGAAATGGCCGACATCGAACCTCCATCTTTCTCCCTCGGGTTTGACCTCGAACGCGAACCTGAACCCCAAATACCCACTCGACAGCATCAAAACTCCACTTTCAGTACAGCTCCAGATGTTGAACGAGAAGATGATTTCGGATCTCGAGTTGTGGATGATTCCGGTCTTCAGGTTATCGATTCGGATCCCGAATCTGGGTCCCGTTCGCCCCTTATATTCAAGCGCCTGAGACGAGGACCTGCGGGAGTGAAAAGGAAAGACGAAGAAGCTGTTTTTGGTGATAATTGTGATGAGGACATTGAAGAGTTCTCTTCGCAGGAAGATTTTATTAGAGGTGATATTAAATTATTAATCAATCTATATATTTTTTTGTTATTTAATGAATATTAACATTAGCTTAATGCATAATTTTGTGACATTTAAAGGATTAGGGTGGGTCTACAATTTGGTGATCTATGATTTGGTAATTGTTTATACGAAGCGTTAGTAATATGAATAAAGTTTAGTTCTTGGTAATGATATTGATTGTTACATGTTGCAAAAGTAACCGCTAAATTTTAGACATGGTCTCGGCTCAAGTCAGCTAACATAGGAATTCCCTTTTTTTTTTTATCACTAAACACATTGAAAGTTTGCTATATGCAATCAGTTATCATGTCTGATTGTGACTTTTGACAGTAAGAGTCATCAACAACCGCTTATAATCCTTGTTGGCTTTACATTTCTTCTGAGAATTCTTTTCCATTTGTATTACAGACTCTACTGACCTCACCGCTTAATTTGCATATCTGGATTTCTGTTGATAGATTGGTTCATTACTTGTTTGTAGTATAATTTGGTGAAGAGGATTTGTTATATTTTAAATGTCAACTCAAATGAACTTACCTAAGTCTTGGATGTTCACAAAATCATTTGCACTGTTCCTAATGACCCTATACTAACTAAGAGCCTTTATGCAGTTGAATAAATATGCAGTCTTTTGCTCAGTTATCCAGCAACTTCATCCTGTGTACATATATCCAATCAGTTACTTTTCTAGGTTAATGTTTTCAATGATCTAAGTTGTTATCTCAATAGCAGATGCACGTCCATCAACACAGCACGATTTTGTACATAGTAGCTCAAAGGTTCCACTGCATGGCTGTGGGGTTTTAACTGCTCAATCATCAAACCAGTTAAAGAAAAGGAAAGTAGGACACGTTTCAGATGCTCCATCTTCTTCCTCTTTAGGGGCAATCCAGAATGGGTTCATATTTCCAAAGTTAACCATCAGTCCTCTTAGAAGGTTTCAATTAATTGATTCTGATTCTGATTCTGAAGACCTTCCTGTGAATAAAGATGTAAGCAGAAAGACTCCAAGAACCGATTCATTCTTGAAGGATCAGCAGCCTCCACCGAGTGAACAAAAGAGAAATCCATCATTAGAGAAGCATCAAAATGAGGATCTGTGGAAAGATTTTTGTCCAATAAAGAGTTTTCACATTCCAACTCCTGTTCTGGATGAGGTCTGTGAAGAATATTTCCAGTCCCTTCGAGATAATAATGCAGCTCAGACATTGGGGAGTAGTCTATATAAAGGTGACACTGTGGGCTGTCATCAGGGCACAAATAGCATCACTGACTTTGAGCAACACTGGAATGTGGCTGGTTCTCTTCCTCCAGCTCATCATTATTTCTTCCATAATGACCCAAGGATTCAGAGACTAGTTCGCAATCGCTTACCCAACTTTTCTCCCTTGGGCGTTGGTAACAAAGAAAATCAGCAGCCTAGTGAATCAGTTATTAATTACATGTAATTTGCTTTACATTCCTTCTACTAAGGTTGCTGCATCTGTATCCAAAGTGTCCATTGCATTATAATGTGTTCTTACTGTCATTTCAGGAGTCAATTCAATGGAGAAGCTAATAAGCAGGGGCAGTCTCGGAGAAACAACAAAGAAAAAGGCTCAGCAAGGGGAAGAAACAAATCAAAGAAATCAAATGCCAAAGGAGTCGCCCATACTTCTCAAAGCTGGGTAGACCCCAGAAGCAGTGGTACCATTCCCAAGGATGCTGGGAAAAGACGTGTTCATGCAACTGGTCAAGCTGCTGGTCGCTGGTTTACATCTCCTGAGGGGAAAAAGGTACGTTGAATACTGTTTTATGAAATGAAAATTTTAATGGATTAAAAATTTTCAGCTTTCGATATTTCAACCTGTAGTACAGAATCCACAGGCTGGGTCTCCTGTGGGTGGTTTTTAATGGACAACAACATTCAAATCTTGTAATTAACAACAAATTCATAAATCCTATATTGGGTTAGCAACAATTGGAATGCAAAAGAGGGAAATGTACTTTCAAGAAAACCATGAGTAGTTTTAAACTTTTAATTTTCCCGAACTTTGCCATCACTGTGCCACTATTAGAAAGTTGCAACAACAGTGAAATTTGGTAGTAGCAAATCATAGTTTATGTGTTAAACTATGTTACTACCCTTAGATTTACTAACAACAGCAAATTAAATTATAATCTTGCTGGAAAATTATGAAATGACGTTCTCCATGCTCTTTTCACATTAATATTTTTGTTGTTTTCTTTCCTTTGGTTTTATTTCAGTTTATCTTGTGTACCATTTTCTTCCCCTATGATGATTTGTAGCTTTCCTAATCATCTCTCGATCTTTTGAAGGTTTATGTCTCGAAAAATGGGCAAGAATTGACAGGTCAAATTGCCTACAGACATTACAGAAAGGTAAAAACATGAAAGCTTTCCTCTCTCAATTCTGTCTCAAAAACGGATACTATGTTGATATCTAATATTTTATACTGGTCGGTAAATTTTTTTTTCATCATATTTTTCCTTGCTGACAGGATAGTGGAGGGTTTAGAAAGTCCAAAAAGAAAACTAATGTCAAGAGGAAGAAAGGCTGAAGAACTGTCCAACATACAAGACATACAAATTCGTTCTTTTTTTCTTTTTTTTTTCTTCATGGCCATGTTTGTGCCATTTCTTTTTTTGATAAATGTAGATTTCAATTTCATTGTAGTTCAACTTTGACATAGACTTGTTCAACGAAATATGCATTCACCGCTTAGAAAGAATTTCAAGATACAAGTTCAGCGTAAGTTCGACTAATTTGTCAATTTGAGAGTATATATATACAAGTTCAAGTTATCCATCCCCAATACTTAAAAAAAAAAGAGAAAATCCGCGCAATTTGGATAAATAAATATATGCAACAAGCTGACAGCATTATGCATCCAGCAAATGGGGGGGGGTCAACAGAGAGTGAGGCTGGTCTAATTGGAGAATTGGGGGGGAGCGAAATAGAGCAACTGGCTTAACTTATACCAAAAGTAATTCACCAAAATCTATTAAAGCATGAAATATGATTACATTATATATAGAAGAGTGAAAGAAATTCAAGCGAAATTCAAATCCATCCTTTGTAAATTGAGAAGCACTGAAAAACTGATAAGAAAGGAAGTATGCTTTCCTCAAATCAGATGCCATAAATGCCAACCTTCCCTCCCTCACAATGAGCACCTCACAATTCCCCTCCCTCTATTTAAATGACATTATCAGGTTACTGAAAAACAAGGGAAACCAGCACCTGTAATACTTCTGCTAGTTTTTTTGTATGGTTTTCAATAATATCAGAAAAAACAGAAAAAAAAAAACTGTATAATTAGGCTGTGTAGACTGTGTTAAGTTACAAGTGTAAATTAAAGGGCCCTCAATGCCTTGAAGTTATTCTTGGTGGTCCGTCCCCTTGTCTTCTGAATTTAGTGGGGAACCCTTCTTTTCCAATACACGTTTGCATAACCTGAAAATCCGTAACATGAAAGGTTACTACACTCTGAACCGGCCATTGATCATATAATCAGAATTCATAACCAAATATGATCAAAAGAAAATCATAGCATCATTGAATCATGTGTTTGGTGGCAATGAGTTAAAATCTATAAAGCAATATGTAGCCATTCTCAGAGACATGTTTCTATTCCCTTCAAATAGATATGTCATTATGAGGTATTTATCACCACATTTGAAAACGATCACAAAGTCTTTGGAGCTCATATAGTAGCATTAATATATTTAGGTAATGGTAGAATTAATATTTGAATTTTCCATGCAAATATATGGGTAGGAGAATATTACGAGTTTAAATCCTCTGTTCTGCTCTTTATCTCCTTTGACCACAATACTGGGTTGGCATTCTTCGGTAAGGAATCTTGTTGTTGAGTTCTCTCTCTCAGCCACTGTTCTGCTTTATTGCACTCATTCATAATCTACAAAAGGTCATAGTTTTGTTATATAAAAATAATTAAATGCATCATATTTGCAGCTCGTATAATTTCAGTATCATACCAATTCCCTGTCCTCAGTTGATAGAGATTTAACTGACATCCGATACTCCACGATGCAGTTCAACAAATCTCGTTTAGCTTGTGCTCTTGCTTCTTCATCTTTATATCGACTCTCAATGGGATCCACCAACTATTTAGTGTAAGGGAAAATAAACGGTGAGGCAAGGAGAACAAAAATTGGAATTCTCAACTTTCAGAATTAGAGAAATGCAAATTACCTTCTTCAGATCCTTCAATTTTGAGGTATAAGCATTCTCAGTTTCATCATCACCATCATCATAAAGCCACTCTTCAGTCTCTTGTAGGTTCCTGGAAATTCCCTCTCTCTCTCTATCACTAGCAAAGCTCCGATATGTGTTGAAAAGCTATTCATGTAAAATGTCATTATTTCTCAAACCAGAACATTAAGGAAAATAATAGGAACTATGAAGTAGAAGCCCTCTAGGAGGTTGGTTAATGATTAAGACCTAGCACTGGGTATATGGTTATATTATACATTTTATCTAACCCTTCATTGAAATAGTTTAATATCACATTTAATTTAAATCCAAGTCATCTATAGGTAATCAGAGTCCAATGACTGAGCAGCAAGATTCTCAACCAAATAATTATGTACAACAGATAACGAAATTTAGAAATCAATGGATTGACCATTTAACAATATATGTGGCATATAGTGCCGACATAAAGCTCTAAAAGCATCCTTTTTATTTTTTAGGATGTTAAACAATACATTTTCCCGCATATAGTCAGTATTGTAATCTTAAACAGATTGATCAGAAGCACAGTGGTTTCCAGAAAGGCACACCAGCAAGAACATGACACATCACCAAGTAATTTAATAGGTTAACTCATAAATTAAAACCATCTTATGGTATCCTGGGAAGATAAAATCGGTATATTTAGAGTTTTACCTTGTTACGTGTCTCATAAACATAGGATTCCAAGGCATTTTTTCGGTCTTTGGCTTGTTCCACAATTTTGTCCTGTTGAGCCAACTGAAATTCCTTCTCTTTAGCTTCTGAAAGCTCAGATTCAGTCATTCCACCATATACTTTCTCGCTAACTGGTATCTCAAGCCGCCGACTGGCTTTATCTTTCATACCATTAGCCTGAAAATAATAAATGAGTGCAACTAAATTTGGCATGCTTCTAAGCTTGTCCACTTAGGTAATGCAAAAACTGAAGAGCACTAGAACCAGCATAAGTGCAAATTATTGCCAGAGATATTGAACCTAAGGACCACAAGCTTGAGTAGAGGTTGAATGGCTCTTCAATAATGTCACAAAGCCTCTCTTAACCACTAGCCAAGAGTTTGATAGCGAAATGTACTTCATATTCTTGATTAAAATTCAAATTTTCAATATGAGGTAGAGACAGACGTGTGCTTATTAACTTCAAGACTAATGGCCTTTCTTGTGGGGCATGTATTAGAGATATTAAATCTATTCTTAGGCTCAGTAGCCTATAGTTTTAGGTGCAGTAAGGTATTCAGGTATCAAAAGTCACACAATTTTAACTTATAATAAATATAATATTATTCTATCTAAGAGGCCAAAATTACATTTTAAACTGGAACTTTATAACGAATTCACAATTTTAACTTATAATCAATATAATATTATTCTATATATTTATACACGTAACTGTGTGCATCAACCCACCCTGGAGTGTGCAAATGTGGTATGCTTAGTGCAGTAGGTCAACCTTTAATATTATAAATTATTTGGCCTGCTTCAGTAAATGTAAATACATACATAGCATCAAAGTCTTAGTCAACAAATCGATAAGGACCCTTATAAGTCTATATTTGAGATGAAAACCATCCAATAATGGAAATTCGTAATTTCTTTAAACAAGAAGAGTGGGAAGCAAACAGGTACTAATATATCCAGGCATATGCACAAGATGATATAATTTACAAGAAACTTACTGGAGCATCTGATGATCTAGCATGAATTGTTAAATCATCATCATCACCATTTTCAAGCCTTGTAGAAGAACCAACAGAGTCAACCTCCATTTTATCCACTTCTGGATGTGCATTGCCCTTTCTACCATGACCCTCTACATGGTCTTCCATCAACTGAAGCCATAACAAATCTTAGAGACATAAAAAATCCCTCAAACAGTAATAAAGTTAAATAAGGATACAGAATAAATAAGAGAGTTCTTATTTACCATGGCTGACTCAACAGTGACAATGCCATGAAGGTTTAATTGGACCTTAACTTTAATCCTTGCCTTCTCACCACAGGATCCTGGGAAAGGACCAATCTGCATAAAATACTTTCATAAACTTGGAAGCTATGGTTCAGTTAAAGGAGATATATCCATGCCCATAAGGAGCCCAAAATAGATTATCTATATGCATAGCCAGTGTGAAAAGTAAATGCATTTATGTGTCCCACAAACAGTGAATGAATTTAGCCCAAGTGATCTTTCGCCCAATTACAAAACAAATCTAGATATCAAGCATGGTACATAAGCCATGTGCTCAATTGCTAGGAGAAATGCAACTGCATTTGGAGTATATACAAGAATCTGAGTTATGATTCTAAGTGTAAGGTTAAATGCCATTTGCATTTTATGATGAAGTCTAGCATGACTTGTGAAAGCAAACTTCTAACACAATTTAAGTTATAGAATTGGAATTTCAATTGAACAAGGAATGAAGTTCTAATTCACATGTCATCAGAATAACATAGAATTTAAAGTGTTCTATGGTGCTTGTTGAACAGAAACATTAAGGAAAACACAAGAATTTAGTAATACCAGGATCAACTATGTCATTAACAATAAACTTGTCATCTGTGTGTCTCAAGGAAATCATGAGAGAAACCACTCATAGCTATCAACTGCTAACTAATCTCACATGCTATGCAAACACACACACACACACACACACACACACACATACAGAGAGAGAGAGAGAGAGAGAGAGAGAGAGAGAGAGAGAGAGAGAGAGAGTGGAGTGCAATGCACTGACCGTGAAAGAACTAATTTGTGAAGATACAGCAGGAGGCAGTTCATTGGGATTGGCATAGAATGCTTCCATATGAAACAAATTACTACGTTGAAATGTCAGGACTTTGATACTTGGAATTGGTTGGCCTTTCGGGAATAGTACACCATTTGACCCTGTGCCAACTGGGCCTTCATTCGATGAGAATCCAATAGAGAAAGGAAATGAATCTTGAACCTGCATAAGACATATTTCAAGTACATTATTCTGTAAGAATGCATCATCTTGGAAATGTGTCTAAACACATTAATATCCAGCTGATAATTGCACAACAGACTTTTGCCTCTTTGCAAATTGTGATTGCAACAGAAGGAAGCTGTTGCTTATTCTACCCAATAAACAAAAGCAAGCAACATGAAGGAGTCTCCCAAAATAATTTTAGTCATTATTGACCAGCTTGATCAAGCAAATAGTTGGTGGAAAATCAAA
The DNA here is from genome assembly GCA_948099535.1 of Jatropha multifida. Taxonomy (NCBI): domain Eukaryota; kingdom Viridiplantae; phylum Streptophyta; class Magnoliopsida; order Malpighiales; family Euphorbiaceae; genus Jatropha; species Jatropha multifida. Next base: position 35,087 of record CANUEX010210243.1, on the reverse strand, counting down.
ATTTGCAACTTTTTATCAGCTTGCTACATGACCTAGAACAAATAGCATGAACTAAGCAGGCAATCATTTTACAAGAAACGAACAAACAAGTACCTACTTGAAATAGAAAACCATTGTGCTAGCAGAAGGAAACGACATAGAACACAGCTTTTGACAGGACAATATTTAAATAACTTATAATTCATTTCAAGATACCAACCTCGTATTCTCTCACTCGAAAAACTGGACTAAGCATTGCACACTGGAGGGCACATCCACGTGCGACACATTCACTTGCATTCAGTGTCCGCCTCGGTTCTCTGCCAAATACAGAAGTTAACAACTTACCAATAGCTGGAATTCTAGATCCTGAGCCAACAAGCTCAATGGAATGGATCTTCCCCACCGATATCCTAGAATCTGCTAAAGCCTTTTTGCAAGGAACAGTAATCCTATCCAATAATCCTGAAGCCAGCCTTTCAAATTCCTCTCTCTTAATAAACCCTTTAACATCTTTCTCATCCATCAAACACTCAATATTTAGAGGTGCCTCTGCATTTGCACTCAAAACCTTCTTCAATTTCTCACATGCTGCCCTTAACCTAATACATGCCCTGACGTTAGAGTATACATCTATTTCATAATGCTCCTTGAACTGTGCTGCAAAATAACCAAACAAAACCTCATCAAAATCTCTTCCTCCCAAGCAGCTATCAAAAGCATGTGACAGGATCCTCATATGCCCAGCCTCAAATGATACAATAGACACTTGCGTATCACAATGACCAATGTCAACAAATGTGACATATGTTGGCCCTGCATTGTCAAAATCAGTTTTGTAAATCCCATAGCTAAGTGCAGTTGCAGTACAGTCATGCATCAATCTCAAAGGCTTCAACCCAGCAATTGTTGCAGCATTCAGATATAACCGTCTCTGCAAATCTGTGAAATATGACGGTATTCCAATCACACAATCAGAAATTGGCATTTCCAAATCTTTCTCTGTTATTTCTTTCAAATGCGAAAAAAGCATTGCCATGATCTGAACTGGTGTGAATGTATGTATCTCACCCAAATATCTCAAGTGAATCAAAATGCCACCATCCTGTCCTCCAGAAGTTTCAAATGGTAATAGTTTTAGGTCATTTTGAACATCGGGATCCTTAAAATTCCGTCCAATCAATCTCTTCACTTGAGATATTGTAGATTTTGGGTGCATCATAGCAGAAGCAGAGCCTGCTGACCCAAGAAACCGCTGCTTCTCCCCAAAACATATCACAGCTGGTGTTTCACGCTTTGATTCATCATTCAACAACACGTCAATACCCCGCTGTTTCACAGCAGCAATAACACAGTTTTCATTACCAATATCAAACCCAACCACACTCATTTCAGTTCACCAATAACATATATCCAAGAAAAGATAATTACAACACAACCCCACAAAGAAAAAACTACAACCAATTAAGTGCTGCTTGCTTCTCAATTAATCAACTCAAGTACTCGTTGTCAAATCCCTCAAAAAATTCCTCCATGGCCTCTAAACTTTCACTGCCCAATGCTACAATGACAAAAAGGAGACCAATAAATCAAACATTATATCTATTTCTAGATTTTACTTTAAATGACATCTTCACAAACGTAAAATATCATCACTAACATCAAAGCTTGGTTGAATTACTAATAAAACGAGGGCTAGGAAGAGAAAAATTAAATTTGGGTTCTCAATTCTCAATGATCCAAACCCATAGAGAAACAAAAGCACATAATTGAGCTAACCAAACACCAAATATCTGACCATCAAAGATTGACCCTTTTGAAACATCTAGAATCAAGATAATAAGATCCAAAAATCAAAACTTCAACTTTATTCCACCTTCGTCTTTTTTCTCATCAACAAAACAGGAAATGGAAAATACCCAGAACCAGAAACAAACTCAAAAGATAGAAATATCAAATAAAATTTAGCTTTCAATGGAGCGCCAAAAAAAAAAACACAAAAAGAATAACAGTACCTGATTAATAATTTTACAAGGAAACAAGAAACTGGAAATGGAACCCTAGAACCAAAAAGAAAGTGAAGTGGCGGTGGGGAGACAAAATCTCCGCTTTGTTAGCAGAGGCAGGAACCATTTCGGGGAAGGAAATTTTTTAATAAAAGCTTGACATATGGGTTATAGTACAAGTTTGTTGCTTTTTAGGGTTCTTACTGCAATTATTTTGTAAAAGAAACTCTTAAAATGTGGGCTCAATTACAATTTAAAAATTTATCTGGACCGTGTAAAATTCTTTGAACTTTAAAATTTATACCCTATATAATTTAAGAAACTTGCATTCCAGTATCAATGAAAGTCTGATTTTATAAATTATACTTTTTTTTTTCATTTTAGTATGTTTTTAATTACTAATACAGTAATTTTAACTGGACAACTATCATCATCTGTGGAAGTTTCACATGTAAGAATTCCCAAAATAGGTTTTAATTAGTTTGCTCTCCAATTTACCCAATGAAAAGTAACATACATGTAAAAATAATTTTTACTGAAATATAACTTTTAGGAAAAATATTTTTTATAATATAATTATTTTTTATTGCATTATTAAAAACTAATTTCATTTTTTTATAACCATGAGATGTAATCTTCCTCGAGTCGGATCACGGTCAAATCACTATTATTTCAATAGACATGTTATAATCTACAAAACAACATTCTCCTTTATTCACCAAATTCGTGAAACTCTTATAGTTAAAGATGTTTATAAATGAGAAAACTAATTCAACCACTTGACTGATTTAGTTCATTTAAAAAAATAAATTAATATCAAATTATTAGTTTTAAACTTGCCAAATTATGAAATGTATAGATTCATGATTTTTCTGTTTTCTTTTTGCTTTCAATATTAACGAGAGAATAGTAATCCATCGGTCCAAACTTGTGAAATTCACTTATAAATTTAAATTTTTATGTTCGGTATGAAAAAAAATAAAAATTTAAATTCTATGAATTCAATTTATGTATTTAAGTATAATTAAATCAAATTATAGTAAAAAAATATAGAATTTTTAAATAAATTTTATAAACATAAATAACTCAAACATATGTAACAAAACTGTTCATTCTCTTAATTAGATTTTATAAATATAATACTTCTTTCCGAGTGTTTAAAAAGACTCTATCTATATATAAGACTCGAACTCGAGATTTCTAGATAAGCGAGAAGGGATCCCCGCCATCCCATTATTCTTTATTTAAAAAAAAATAAATATACATTAATATTTTAATACATTAACTAATTTGTTAGGGTTGGTTGACATATACCTGGGAAAAAAAAGGAAAACAAAACAATTGATTGTTAGGTGTAATTATTTCTTCTTTTTTAAAATATAAATAAAAGGCGTAGCACTTGAAAAGTTCAAGTTCAAGCTCTGAGAGTCTGATCTCACCAATATTAAAAGTTTTTCATCTTTTATATTAAAAAATAAATAGATTTACTAAAAAAAACCTATTTAGGTTTTAGCAAGTTGACAATTACTATTATTTTTTAAAGAGATTCAATCAGTTTTATATAAAAAAAAATTTAATTGAGAATTTAAATATAAATTAGTTGATCTTAATTAAAGCACTCCACTTGCCCTTGTTTAGCAACTTTATATTTTAATAACATAATGTTTAAAAAAAATTAATAAAACTCTAAATTATGTATTAAATGCATTGTTTTTGTAATTTGGGATTTTAAAAATTTAAATCCAATAACTATTTTTTAAAAAATAATTTAAATGTGATCCACTCCATAGACTGTAACCCAATCATTATGGCCATATTCCGATATTCCAAAAGCCGGTATTCACCATAAATAACAATAATAAAAAACTTCATTCTCGAAAAAAAAACACACGTGGCATTACCAAATTCTCTCTTCCCGACCTGACAATAAGACATGGTTCCATAAAAAACCTATGGCATTTTACTATATTTTTATTGAACATTATAGATATTTTTGTTTTTATCATATAATTTAATTAATTAATACGAGCCAATTAATAATTTATAAAATGGAAATATTCGAATTAAAATTTGATATTTAAAAGTTCTAATTTAATTTCAACTCCTTTGGATGAAAGTGTTTTTTTAAGGAATGAAAATAACTATAAAAAATATTTAAGAGAATTTATTTTTCCTTATTTAGAAAAGGAAAGGAAAATATTGAATGAATATATTTCACTTATTTTTTGAGAGGTCTACATGTTTTAAATCTCTCTGATTTGGAGAGAAAATAATGGAAGAAAATCGGAATTTCATTCATTTTTATTAAATTATCCAAATGCCCCAATTAATTAATAAATTTTAACCATTTTCTTTAAGTATTGTATTATTTAAGTCAGGACATAATTATTAATTTTCAATAATAATATTTTTTCCTCTAAAATTTTAGTTTTTTCAAATGAAAGTTAATTCATTATATCCAAACACAAAGACGAAAAATAATTATGGAAAAAATTGATAATTTCTAGTTATTTTTCTTTTTTATTTTTTTCCTTCAATATTTTCCTTTCTCTCCATTAAAAAAAGGTTAAATTTAATTTTTGCATTTAATAGGTTAAATTTGTCTATGTTATAACTTTGTTTAAATTTATATCGATTGGTAAATAATATAGATAGTATTTTTAAAAAAGAAATCAATAATATGATAAATTTTTTATTATTTAATAATATAATAAATAAATAATAAAAAATTTGACCAACGTATAATAGGACGGTGATTACTAAGATGACTTTATTGAATACCATTCAAGCCTAAAACATGTGTACGGCCGAAAGATATAAAAATGTAAAAAAACCATATATTTATAATAAATTTTCTTTCCTGACTTGAGACATAAAAATAACGACATGCTAAAAATATATTTTTATAAATATAAAATTTCTTTTCGGTATTTTATAGCTTGTTTTCTTAATACGTTAAGACTATATTGTCTAATTTGAACATAATCGCATAAATAAATATAAGAACATGCTAGAAAACATTTCGTGCTTAAAAAAAATACTGGCACTTAGCAGCCAGACCGTGGAGTATATACCGCATCCAGAGTCAAAAAGGAAGACAGAAATGCTTCGCATATTTGCAGCCCCCATTTCGGTCTCTCGCTTCTTTAGCGCCACATTTTCTGTGTCTTTGTCTTGACTACACATTTTTTTGCGTCGCGAAACACCTCCCTTTCTTGTTCTTTTGTAAGAGAAAAAAGAAGACTTATTAGTGCCAGATACTCTTTTATCTTTTTATCCTGTTCTCTTGAACTGTCTATACGCTTCTGCTACTGTTTTCCCATATTTTCTCGAGAAAACAATCAAGAAAAACCATATTTGGTAAGTCAATTTTGGTGGGTATTTGTCAAAGCTGTTGCTTTTTTTGGGTCTGTTCGGTAGCCAATAAAACAGTAAGAGATGTGAGGAAATATGTGGCTTTTATATAAATTTAACCAGGTAAGCCATAGACATAGGTACTGTACCAAGAATGAGTCTGCTATTTGTTTCTTTTGTTCGACAGTGAAGGAGAAGTTCGGGTGCAGTTTTCTTCTCCTTCTTGCTTTCTTTGAGAGAGAGATTCTGTTCTTTTTCTTGATATTTATTTTCTACGCGACCAAACAGAAGTTTATTGGTTTGAATTAGTGAACAGTGGTTTTGGTAAATTAATATTTCCTTTGTTTACTGAATTAATGTTTAGTTCTGTTTAAACACATCTTGTTTAATAAGTTTAGCTTTATGTTCGCTTAAAAGTTGTAGAGAATAAAAGGATTAACAATTTATACCCGAGGCTTCAAGCTCATTTGGTAAATTTATCATACAGAAACTGAGTGTCACTAAATTCATTCATTTTCCGGCAGTTTCTTACGAAACAAACACATTTTGCTCTGTCTTGTACAGGGAAATAGTACTGTTGAATTGAAATTTTCTTATATTTTTTTTTGCTCTGCCTTGTCCAGTGAAATCTCTGTTCCAATCGAAGCTCATGGAGAACAGTGGAGCCGGTTCTTTTATGAGGAATAGGAGATTGGAGAGTTTTCTCAACACAAACTCCATCCCAAATGTGAAAAAAACTCCAAAAGAATCAGTGAGAGAAGAAGTGGAAAAAAGGCATAAGAATGATGTTTATGTTGATGATGATGGGTGGATTCCTGCACTGGTATCATGTGTAAGAATTGTGGTCTGTTTTGTGTCAATGATGGTTACAACATTTATCTGGGCTTTAGTTATGCTTCTGCTCTTGCCATGGCCTCATGAGAGAATTAGGCAAGGAAATATTTATGGACATGTTACTGGCAGAATGTTGGTGAGTTGCTTCACTTATGATTCGATTCAAGCTTACCTAATTCAGCTTTCACATTAATTGCACTTATTTATTTATTTTTATTATGAATAGTGAAATATAAAATAAAAATCCATATGAAAGAAGAAGATTTCTTATCTTGTGTGAAGTTCTTTTTTCTCTCTATTTTTAACTTCTTTTCCACCCTGATTGACTGCTGAGAAAATTGATTAAAGAAAACAAAATGAAAATTTCTGCTAAGATACTTCATATTCTTGCAAAATTAAATGCTGAATTGCACTTGACTGGTTAAATGCCTAAGGAAAAGAAACTCAGATCATTTACTGTAGCTGATCACGATATGAGAGCCACAGGCTAGCTAGTAATGGTTTGTAGATAAAATTCCTGCAGGTTTAGCAGAAACATATGGTTCTTTGGTGGATCACGACATTGTGGTTATAGACAAGATAGAGAGTCTGATAAGAAAAGGAATTTTAATATGAATTTCATTTTAATTTTACAGAAGCACCTTGGTCCAAATTGTAGGCTTGGATCCCAGGCTAATCCCTGCTTAACCAACCTTGTCATTAATGAATTTTGTTTAGACTAATTAAACCAAAAAGTTCTAGTTCTTCGTGAAATTATTAGAAAAGAAGTGGGGGACCAGAGAGTGTAAAAGTAGAAATAGAGACATTATTATTTAATGCCATTTTAAAAATCATCTTAGGGTACAGTCTAATCTACTTCTGGTGTTATTCAGATTTAAATACTTATGTTTGACAATTTACTTCAATGAGTTTTAGCTATGTAAACTTGGTCCACTAGCACTCTAAATTTTCTCTTTTAGTTTTTGTTTTAACTTAGCAATTTTTGCTGTATGATTAAAGATACTGAACTTTGATTGCAGATGTGGATCTTAGGGAATCCTATAAAATTTGAAGGTGTTGAGTTCTCGAATGAGAGGGCCATTTATATCTGTAATCATGCATCTCCTATAGACATTTTCCTTATGATGTGGTTGACTCCGACTGGCACAGTAGGCATTGCAAAGAAGGAGGTACATTTTCAATCATCTTGGTGCTTATAAATAAGGATCTGCATGAGTTCCGGCACTTTGAGATTGATAAGCTCTCTAGCTGAGTACTGTTTACTAATTTGTGAGCTAAAAATCGACTAGTTTGATTCCATCCTGCTTCTAAACATAATAATATCTTCCCCATGCTAGTTTATTTGCAAGTTCAAGTGCAATCCAGGAGATAATTGGAAGAGTTCCGATGTACTTATTATTTAGATTTTTATTTTTTGCAGATTATTTGGTATCCTCTCTTTGGACAGCTTTATGTATTGGCCAACCATCTTCGTATAGATCGCTTTAATCCAACCGTTGCAATTCAATCCATGAAAGAGGTAACTCTTTTTATCCTCCATATTGTCAGTCATGTTTCTGCCTTTGCATACCCAACTTATAAAATCTTCCTCTCTCAGGCAGCTTCTGAAGTTGTCAAAAACAACCTATCACTAATCATTTTTCCTGAGGGGACAAGGTCCAAAAATGGAAGGCTACTCCCCTTTAAAAAGGTAATAAGTTACGTTTCTGAGAAATACTTTTTCTCATAATCATGTTCTGAAATGATGATATTTATCAGCTGATGTGAACCTGTTATATCCTGCAGTGCACAATATATCCAAAGCAATATGGTTATAAGACTTTTTATTGCATATTTAGCGCATATCACACAGCCAAATTTTATTTCCAGTTGACATTTCAGGCTTGTGTTAAATAACATTCACAAGTTTAGCATCTTCATTATCTGCACAATAGCATAGTTACTTACTTGCACTTTGTTAATTTACTTAATTTTACCAAATGATCATCTTAATTTTGCTGAGATATGAGGCACAGAGGAAAATCCTCAGAACCAATCTAGTTCTTCATAACCTTGTCTTGTGTTGTGCTGTTGTGCATTTTCTTGTACTTGGAAAGTTGAACAAAAATTCAACTTTTTTCTTCGTTGGTTTTCCTTTATAGGGTTTTGTTCATCTGGCACTGCAAACGCGCCTTCCGATTGTTCCAATGGTCTTAACCGGAACACATCTAGCTTGGAGAAAAGGAAGCTTGCATGTTCGGCCGGCACCTATAACGGTCAAATATCTTCATCCAATAAAAACTGATCATTGGTCAGCCGACACAATTGATGACCATGTAAAAATGGTATGTAACACCTATGTTGAAAACCTTCCAGAGCCTCAAAGGCCAGCTTGCTAGAAGGTACATTAGTCCTAGTTGAAGCATCATCCCTTCATAATTTTAACAATCTGGGAAATGTAATTTTCAGATTAGCAGAGCTACTGATATTCATACTGCTGATTTTCTCTTGCAACGACCCTGATTGTTTGATCCATATATATTAATTGCAGAATAGGTTTTCTTGTGCTTTGTACAGTTAAATTGCCACAGTTTCTTGTTTTGAAGCTTCTGTGTTGGGGATCATGTACATGACATGAACTTGGTTTGCGTGAAAATACAAAAATTTACATCATATTTGTCACAAGAAAGCCTTTTTCCCGTTCCATGACATAATTTTTTAAAAAAAAAAAAATTTCTTAATGCAATAATTAGTGTTAAAAGTTAAATTTTAAGAAGTAAAAAGTTAAATATATACATGTTGATGTTCAAAATCCATTTGTAGGGACAGAAGAAGCCAACAACAACTCGCTCACGAGATTAATAATCCATCAAATCATAGGTAGTTAGCAGAAAATTTACAAGTCTTAAATGATATTAAGAAAATCCCATCCAGATTTTTGATTTGAAAATAATTTAGGAAATATATCTCTACCATTATTAGAATAAATTTACAAATAATTAAGTATAGTAATTTTTTGAATTTGAAAAGGACAGAATTTACTGGATTTTTGTCAAATCCAGAGGGACTCAGTTGGACTGGGGGTGATACTTTCGCAAATAACAGCACCTTTCTTTTTTACGGTGAAACTCCCCTTTGTCTGCATTACATGTCGGTTTGCTATTGCCTCTCTCCAACTCTACGTCACAGTTTGGTTAACTTACCACTACAAAGGGGCCCACAGTAGACCTCGTCTTCTCCGTCTCTGGACTGGAACAATTACCGTAGGAAAAAAATGATATGAATTAGATTTTTTTTGTATTTTTAAGCAACATACAGAAAACAAATCGACAGGATCTTCAAATTAATTTTATTTTTATTTTAATTTAATATTTTCATTTGCTTTTTCTTTTTCCCTCTTCCATAAAACACTGCTTCGAAAGGTACGCTTCTTCTTCTTCAGGATCCCTAGCATTCTGTTGCTCTTTGAATTTGTTTTGCTTTTCCTTTTGTTTTCCAATTTTTTATTTCTTAAAAATAAGTTCTAACTTTTTTGCTAATTTAATTTTTTCCCTTTTTTTTATTTTGATACAAATTTTACCTCCAACGAAAAAGAGTGTACTGATGCTTGATGTCAGTGATTAGAAAATTTCTTAAGCAATTTTCCTGGCATTTTCTCAGAGCCCAAGCATAGGCTTAGGGTTCTGGTGAAGCTACGTATTTGAAATTTAGAGTCTTTTTTATTTATGGATACCATTTTATTTTTCTAACGAGGTTGTGTATATCTGTTTATTTCAGGTGTTTTTATTTACTTCCATGGTTGCAATACTACAGAAGGTGTAGTAGTGTGTTTACTCTCTCAGTATTTGTTATTGGGTTTTGTTTAATTGTATATTTTGCTCATGTTTAATATCTGTATAATTGTTTATTTATGCTTATTTTCCTTTTAGCTTTTCTTGCCTATTTTATAGTGCATGAAGTTTCAAATGAGGACTTATGACACTGTTGTGGTAATATGCTATGTCAAGGGCTCAATTCTTCATCTGGAGGAGTGCTTCCATACAGAGTTTTGGCTTTGCTTTGTTGCTGTAGTTGCATTTGAATTGCTTTGCCTCCTTATGTGGAATTGTAGTGCTTAATTAAAAAAAAAGAAAATAAAACATAATAAAAAAGAGAGAGGGAGAGATTGGAAATCATTCCTTTGCAGCTTCGGTTGGTGATAGTTCTATGTTATGTACTTTGTCTATGTGGAAGCTGCAAAAGGGGACAATGATTAGCGTATATGAGAGAGCATATGCTTCTCTATACAACTACATCATTAAGATTGATTGTCTGGTTGTGATTTTCCATATTTTGGTTGTTCGGGTGACAGGTATGAAATTTGAACGTTTCAATAGCTTACAGGTTGTGGATATTCACCCCTTTCCTCCCAATCACACATGTTTGTATCTAAACGTTCATAACATGGCTTTGGCTGTCTAAACATTGTGTAATTAGCTTAAAATACTAATACTAATTCTGGGACTTCTCTAAACGGGTCGAAAAGTCCTATTTTTCACATCCAGAACTTTAAATTTAGTGCTCTCTAACTGATTTCCTTACAAGCTTCATAACATGAGTGATGGGTTTACTAAATTTGACTAATATGAGCTTCAGCATTTTCCTTTGAGACAGAAGCCCCTTAGGTTGCTTAGAACTCAATGCTATGCATAATTGGGGAATTGTAGAGAGAAACTTTTACATTATACAAAAGTGTAGGTAATTTGCAAGGATTTGATGGCGTGCGAGCTTTGCCTGAAACTACGGCTTCCTACCTTTTCATTCACTAATGTTATGGTCTAGTATCAGAAATCAAGGATGTTTTATAAGGTAGTTGATGCTTGTGGCACAAACACTCTATTAGTCTTAGTAAATATGAGAGTTGCTATTTATCAATTCAAGTAAAACATCGCTATTTATCAATTCAAGTAAAACATCTTGAAGGCTGGGATTGTAAGCAGAACACTCCTCCCAAGTTCTCAGCTTAATGCTTAGGTAGGGCCAATACTAGGCGGTAGCTATTTATATAAACATGTGTACTGATTGTGGTAATCTATACTTTTTGCTAAATGCATACAATGCAATCTGTGTTCCGTGTCCTCTCATGGTTAGCAAGTTCTAGTGTTGTGGAACAAATATTTGTGGTGATATAAATTAGCTGAAAATTTTTAAAATCGTGACTGTTAACAACCATGTAATGGTGGGTCAGATGGTGTGCTGGGTGTCTGTTGTATTCTTACTTCAGCCTACATTTGTCAAGACATTTCCCCAAGGTTTTTTCTTTATTCTAATGAGTGCTTTCCTCAATGTCTCACATAGGCATCAATAGCTGCCTCTGATATTTCTTGCGCCAATGTGCAGAAAGTAAAAGTTCTATAGAACATCTGAACTTGCAGACTAGACAGAATTTCTTTGTAGTCAAATTGATTTTGGCATGTACATTTGCACTTAACATCCAAGAGTAAAACTTTGTAGGGTTTCTCTTGGTTCAGGAAATGTGCAATTTGAAGCAACTAGGACATTTATTAGAATGATGAACTCTGTTGAGAGGAAAGGATCTGCTGCATTTGATTGTGATCTCTGTTACTAGGTTGGATTTTGGTTGTGTATTATATGATCTGTCTAAAAGTGTAAATGTAATCAAAATGTTAGATGGCTGGCACCATTCATTATTGTGTTTTGCATCTACCACTGTTCTATGTAGGCAGGTTGGCTGACCATCTTTGGTGAAGTTTATTGTTGGGAGCATGGCTAATCTACACTTCTGACTTTTTATTTCTGATTTTCATGGTTGGTAATGTCACAATTTGCTTTTATAAACTCACATCAACGGTGCTTTTCACTGCAGGGAGGAAACACCATAAAATAGCTCTTTGGAAGTTAGGAAAGCTTATCTAATATATACTCTGATCATGAGTGAAGCAAACCAAGGGAATAATCCTGATGCATCAGCGATTGTTCCTGTGAAGCGAAAGCGTGGTCGTCCTCGCAAATATCCAAGACCAGATCCTAATCACGGGGTCAATGCTCATGCTTCTAGGAATCAGAATCCAAATCATGGGGGCAGCTCACGTGTTCCACCTGGATTTGTCAGGGTCAGCGGGAATCAGCCCCGCCAAGAAGACTCGGAAATTGATGCAAATGATGTCATGGTGGGTGAGGTAGTCCATGGCGTCATTGAAGCAGCATTTGATGCTGGATATTTACTCTCTGTCAGGGTTGGCAACTCAGAAACCACTTTGCGGGGTGTTGTTTTTAAGCCTGGACATTACGTTCCTGTTTCTGCAGACAACGATGTTGCCCCTGGTGTTCAGATGATCAGAAGAAACGAGATACAATTCCCAAGAGAGAACAATCCTCAGGTTCATAGCCATAATCAGTCAAGAGAGAGAAACGGAACTGTTCATGCACCTCGAGCTACTAATCCAGTAATCTCCAAAATAAGGCAGCAGGTGCCTTCAGTAGGAAGTCAAACGTCTTCTCCAGGGATCTCAAGGGGCAATGTTGTGCCTGTCGTACTGCAGCCCATCGATTTGTCAAATGGGGTTGCAGGTGAACTGTCTTCAGTTGCAACGCAGCCTGCTCATGCAGTGGGCTCTAAGGGCAAGGAGGCACTAGGTGCTGCTCAGCCATCAAATGGATCAACACCTGCCAACCAAGTGCAAGCAGTTGAAACCCAGTTGCTTCACTATCAGTCTCAAAATAACCACCAGGTAATGCCTACAGGCATACAGAAGGAAGCTGGTCTTAATCAAAATTCAGCTGTGGCAGCTGGTATGCCTTTTGAGAAACTGTTAACTGAGGTCATTAAGAGAACTCAAGTCTCATCTCCATCAAAAGAGAATAATTCTAGCTCAACTGTTAAATCGTCTGCAGAAGATGATGACAATGGTGCAGATCTGCCTCTTTCAGTTGAGCCCCTGCAATCTGTGCTGCCAGTTCTTAATAATCACCCTTCAGTACTGTCAAGACCCTTGGAGAATTATAGAACTGGAAAAATGACTGAGCTGCTACAGGTAAAATGAGTGTTCATGAAGAACACAATTAATGTCAAGTCATTTAGTGATCATTAATTGCTTATAAACTGATATCAAGCGCTTATGAAGGTTTTGCAGGAAAACATGCCCCAAAACCAGGCTACTATGGACCCCAGAATGAAGGAAGATGAACTAGGCCTAGAAACCGAACATGGAGATGAAGATGGTGGTAATTCAATGAAACATTCACAGGCATCAAGTGTCTGATGTGATAAATGTTTCCTTGGGGAGCAATATCTTCGCTGATGCTTACTACCTAACATGTCCAGGAGCAATTTGCAGCAACTGGACAATCATGTAGACATCTTGTTATCTTAGAATAGATAAAAGCCAAAGATCTATATTTAAACCTTAGAGACCAAAAGATGCCTGTTATTATTTAGCAGTTGTAGGTTATGTGACGGTTTGAAGTTTAGCTTGTTAAATATTTGTAAGTGTTCTGTCCAGGTTACCCGAGCATGTTCCCCGGGGCTTATAGGAACTAAAAGAAGTGTGCGATAATTTATTTTTCATAATGTAGTTGATAAAATTTGGAATTCGCATGATTAAATTGGATGATTGCAGTCCTTGAAAATTTGTTGGGCTATATTTTGCAGTGGTGGATGTCTTAATTCACAGTTCATCTCACATATTGCTCAACGCAGGCCGTAAGCCTGCACTTAATGGAACTTGGAAATTCCTCAATGCTGTGTTAAGACGGTTTTTGCCTTTTCGGTGATTTGTCATTGTTGTTTTTTTTACATGATCAATTGTTCTTCTATTACAGGTTCAAGGAACAAATATCTATACAAGATTTAAAAATAAATGGTAATGTTTTCTAAAACAATGCATGCCATTAGCGGTTTCATTATCCAAATCTAGCCAAGAAATCATGAGAAATGGCTATGGCAAGATGAAAATAGTTTCCAAAATGACCACCTTTACCAAAAAAATTATGACTGTTGTCTGTCAAATATATTGTACATCTTCATCCCTCCTCACTCTGTTTTTAACATGGGAGGAGAACTTTAACCCATTTTTCCCCAAATAATAGATATACCACCCTAAATCATGTCTTACATCAGCAAGAAAGAGCTTAACCCTGAATACGACGGACAAAAATTGAATACCTCTATACTATCATTTTCAAAGAAAAAAATAACTATGGCCCAAAATTTTTATCATTCATGAAAAAGAATCATGAAATAATAATAGCAATGGAATATATTCATGGAAACTTGGCACCAAATAGAGCATTAGACCCTGGAACTGGAATGGGACGATTAGCAGGGATTGGAGGTTGCAGAAGAGGAATGTGGGTGGGCACTGCAAATGGTTGTTGGCCACCAGCTACAAAAGTTGGGGTTGCGCAAAGTTGCAAGGCCTGGCCTGCTGCACTTCCTGCAAGAAATTGATTCCATGAAAACAATCACCAAAAGATTCATGTCTACAGTCAAATGAAATGAATAGAAATGCAAGTCCTACATAACATTTCATAAGAAATAAAAAGTAAAGCCAAGAAATATTCAAGTGTAGGGCATATAAAATATATGGAACCAGTTCATACATCAGCAAGACATTCAAATTCTGATATATGAATTGGTTACTATGTCTTGCTGATATAGATAGACATCACGGTTGATGTCATTGTTTTCCCCCGGTGAAGATATATGTGAGCCATGGGTGATTATTGTGAAAGCATTTACATCAGGCATTAGCTGCACGACTAGGTACATCAACAAAAAATTAAGCTCTCCTATATGTGCAGCCTAATCCATGGGATCTAGTGAAATAATGAGCTATAGAACCCATAAATTCCTGCAAGCTATGTACGATGATTATCGGAAAAGATGAAAACCTATTTTGTACCTTGGTGCTTGGGATATTGGACCTGATGCGAAGTCAATAGAGAACGTGCAGATAGAGGCGAGATAGTTGCTGTGTTCTGAACCAAATCCTTCCATATCAAATGAAAGAAAATTAAACAATCAGAGAATTAGATAGAAATTTCTTGGAATTGAACCCCCCAAAAAAATAGCTTCGAGCACAATAAAGTGTGAAAATTTTCAAATAGCATTTTGTTTTCTATTAACTGCAGCCGATCAACCCTGATATCAATAAAGTCTATTTATGTACATTAATTCTGTGATAATGTAGTTGTGATGTCTTCATATTTAATTTAATAGAAGCATGCTCACAGCTTTAAGAGGTCCTACCCCTGTATAGCTTCTTCGATTTCTCGGCAAAAAGAAATATGACCAGCAGTAGTTTGAATGCATATACAAATAGTTTCTCTTTTTTATATTTCTTACTATTACATAGTGTTCATAAATCTCATGATAGGTACCTAAAGGTTCATATCATGTTAGTCAGACAGAAACTGATGAAGGATACGTAACCTCTATGTGTTTTTTTTTTAGGTGGTGAGAAGACCTAACATTTTAGTATATCAGAAAAGTAAAAACTCTGGTACAATGTAGCATATCATCACATGGACAATAAGTATTAATCCATAATTGCTAGTTCCTATGTCCATGAAACAGCCAAATATGAGCCATGACCTATACAGTTTTTAAATTAAATTAAAGGAACTGCCAAACATCAGAGTTCTTTAATCATATTCTCTTGCAGTAAAATATCTTACATGAGAAACTGGCTGAACATAAACAAGCTGCCCAAGTCGTCCAACCATAACCTATGGAAAACAGAAAGCAATTCAGAAGTTAGAACCACATAAAATGCAAGTTTGACAGCAACTAAAGTTAGATGTCTCCTGATTGAGTAATAGAAAACAGGAATTAACTGCAGAAAGAATATCCTTGGAGATTTTCCTTTACTTACAGCTTGAGAATTTGGAGGCACATATGCTGGTGCAGTCTGAACAGCATGGTATTGACCAGCATACCTAAGTGGTTGTGTCCTATTTCCCATATGTCCAACAATCTGTAATAGAAAAAGGAAACTCTATGAGAACTAAAACTAGCAGAAAATAGATATATAGACTCTTTCCCATCAACATTTGTCATGATACTTGGGCATAATATGTATGGTAATACCATCTGCCCCACCAGGTAACCCTAAAGAACTCAAAAGGAAAAACCAATTTGCTAAATTAAAGAAATTGCTTTAACCTTGCTAATCTGATAAGCAAAAGACCAACTTATCAAGTGCTTTCGACAAACTTTGTAGCCAGTCAAAATCTTGCACTCTAAGAATTGTAGTGTTCTCTTAATTCGTGTTGAAAATTTGGATAACTCAATTCAGTTCAATATTCCAGAACAAGAAGCAGGAAAAGGCGACTCTGGCCTATGCGTAATAAATAAGTACAATGGGGAAGTGAAGTCTTCTACAGGGGCAAAAGAAACAAAAAAAAGAGAGAGAGAGAGAGAGAGAGAGAGAGAGAGAGAGAGAGAGAGGGTCGTGGGATCTTCGAAAGTGATAACAATGTAAAAGTAAAATTTCAGAGAAGAAACAGAAAAGTGTTCGCATTTGGACAAGTAATGTGCTTGGTGACAGCCTAAAAGCATAATCTGAATCATTTCAGAAAATACTCAATATATGAGACACAATGAGTTCACTTGTACGTACAGGTTGCGAAAATTGAGGACCACTGCCACCATTTACAGCTGCCAAGTTAGTGTATGGAGAAAATTTAGCAGGGACAGATGGTCGAGGCACAAAAGGGCTCATTCCAACTTCTGGCTGAGTGGCAGTGGCAACAGGTACCATGGGAGAGTGACTTGGCACATAAGCCATGCTTGTGACTGTTGGCACTGCTGCACTGGCTGATGCTGGACTTGCAAAAGATGGACAGAAAATTTTTGCTCCGGGATTGAGCTTGAACTCCTGAAATGAACATAATTTCAGATTATGCAATATAATCTTGATTATGGAACATGACGGAATAATATTCTGAATTCCTAAGAAACTATAACATTACCTAATAATTTTGTGTAAGAACAAGTAACAAAAAGAACTTTTTTACGGTTTTGGACAAGGCTTTAGAATCAATCAGCTGGTGTATAAATTAGATCACTCATGAAGGAAAGATGAGATAAAGGGAATTAGACAATAGTATTACCTTACAGCTCTTAGTGGATTCTGAACTTTGCAGAGAGACCATATCAGCTGAAGAAGCAAATGAACCAGAATGCGAATCTGAGGCAACTTCGATCAGTGGACTGGAAGCAGTGGAGATACTTGAACACACAGCAGTTGGAGAGGAGGTGCCTGCAGAAGCAGACCTTTCACAGCATTGATTGTCTAGTTTAACAAGTGCAGGAGTTGGATCACAAGATAATCCATTAGGTAACAGCTTCACCATCATTTGCCCTTCCTCAGCAGCCTTTGCTTCTGACAGGCATGAACCAGCTGCATGTAAAATAAACTATTAAACGAGGATAAAACCAGAATGAACAAATAACTCATAACAAATGATTTTTAAATTAGGGGCTCAAAATCTAGTGGCAACTAATGATTTTTAAAATGCATCTTGTCATATGATACATAATGTTAAAACAAACATGGATTAGATATAGCAAGTACCCAATAGAAATTTTAAGTTTTCAACACCACGTAATACTTAGTTTGAGAGCCCATCCCATAGTGGTTGTTGATTGTCATCAAGATCATGTAACGAAAAACTTCTATACATGAAAAATGGTATCTTATTCTCTACCAAGCTAATACACAAGTTCCAATAATTGACATCCAATGGTACAATTAGCAAAATTAGGGGCATATACTGGGTTTTGACTTTTTTTTTTGGGGGTAAGTGGGGTGGGGGTAATGGTAACAGTGAATATTCACATGATATTGGCTAATTAGGGGCTCAAATGAATGAAATGAAATAGTTTAGGGGGTCAATAGCAAAAACTTTGGTTCAAGAGCCCAACAGCAAAAAGTGGGGCCTAATAATGGATTTAGCCAAAACAAATACTAAAAACAAGGAAAGGCATCAGCTGTTGGTATTGAACTTACAGATTGAACTTGAGCTTTGATCTTCATCATCCTGCATAAAACAATTGAATAGATAAATATTTACAAAGATCAGTTTCCAATCTTAGTTATCCAATATCCTATTCAAGGAAATAACTTGTTGCAGTAATGACATACACTCTTTTTCGTTTGAAGTCCAAACGTCTTTTTCTGATGATCCTGCTCCCTCTGGGACTCATCATCTCCTATCTGTCTGTCAGAAAAATAATAGACAGGAATCCGAAATTAGAAAGAATTTAAATGAGAAATAATGCTAAGGTAATTATTTAAAACCAAGTTCATTGCTGAATATAGACACCACTTTGGCTATATTTCTTAAAAAAAGAATAGCAATAATTGGCAATATAGAAAAATATGCAGAAAATTCATGCCAGAATCTGCATGCTCCCATAATGCCATTTCCAAAGCACAGAATGCTAAGAACCAAAGCTAAATGGAGCCATCAGTAAAACTGTGAAGTATTGCACTAAAACTTGGAAAAGGTATGTAAATTGTACCTTCCAATAACTAAGGCATCTGATGCTTCTTCACTCTGCAATGAGAAAGGTAAATCAAAATAAATTCTTTTTAGAAAAAGAACAACTGATGGTGACAAATATTTCCTTCACTCTCACACGTGCACGCACACACACAAAAAAAATGAAGAAAACATCCAAGAAACTGGGCCACTATACTCCCATTTGAGGAATTAGATTTCCATGTTGGCTCATTTAAGCTATATACTAGCACTGAGGAGTCAAGACCAACTGGGCTATATATCAATTCATCAGATAAGCCAAACCATTTGATTTGATCTATTTTAAGATATAGGAGGCTTTAGAGCAAGCCCAACAGTCTTAAAAAACAAGTTTGGTACTCAACATATTAAGTAGCCAATTCAGCGAGTAGTTTGTCTTTCATAACCCAGATACTCATCACAATTCCGATATTCAACAGAAACTAATATTGAATACCAGGACATGCTTGTAAAAACACTTTCCCTATTAAACCAATAAAAAAAAAAAATCTAGATAGGTCAAATGAACTTTACCTTAAAGATATTTACCCCATTCATCTTCCCATGTTCAACTTCTGTGGCAGTTTCTGTATGATTTGTTGAAATTTTTCTCCCTTGCTCCTTCCCAGCTTTTGTTGGCATGAGACCGTTATCAGAATTATTCTTGTTTTTGGTTGAAATCCTACTGCAGCAAGTACAGCAAGTACATTGTCCATTTAATATAGTCCACTAAAAGTATAGTCTTAGGTACAAAAGATCTCAGTTGTAATTTTCCGACTTTCAGAATGAAAGAGCACGCCAGTAACATGGATGTCCATAGTTGGCTTCAAATTTTTAAAAGAAATTGAGGTGACAGCAATTCAAATATGATGTTGTTTGGCCATGAAATTTTAGCATTATGAGGTCATCAGTTCTGACCCACAACAAGAAATTCCACTAATTATGCCGTCCTTTCATCTCAATTTTGGAATTAACTTCACCAGTACATAATTTAATGCAATCTTTATCATAAGTAAAGCATGCCTAAAGTAATGCAATATTTGTCATAAGTAAAGCACGCATAAGATAAGCTTTCTGCACATGCAGTAAAAAGCTAATGTGTAAAACAATACCAAAAAGATGAAGAAGGTAACCTAATACAAAGCTTCAACTTATTAGCATTAGCAAACAAATTTGAAGATCTGTAATCAATAATCCAACTTCATGTGAGGCAATACCTGTTCAGGTGAATTTTCTTTTTGTCCACATCAGACCTATTAGATTCCTTTGCCTCAGACATTACAACCTCACAAGAGGAAACATTGGCCACAGAAGCTTCTACATCATCGCTAGCTCCATTTCCCGTGATACCATCAGCTGCGAATAGAATTTCCTATAGACAAATCCCCACACATATTGGACAGATTGTTCAATGTTGCATCCACATTACAAACGAGGATCTAAAATAGAAAAAGTGGTTCACCTTGGCAACAACTTGAACAAGATCACCTGAAAGAATTACAAGCGTTTCTATCAGACTCCCGTTAGCCACATTTGCATCATATTTCCCCTTCTTAGTCAGTTTTGCTTCCTTCAACACAATACCTACATAACATACAGAACAGAACTCCATTAAATTACTGAATTTTTGGAAGAAAAAAAATCCCCATTTTGAAATTTTAGATTGTTATGAGGAAAAATTATCCAGGATGGCATAAACCCAGATCGCAATTCAATCTGATCCCATCCAAACTAAACAATATCATCTAATTTCTCAACCAAATTTAAACCCGGGGTACAAATTCCTCATAAAAACCATAACCCATATACATTGTTAATCTAAAAAACAGAAGCCACTATAAATTCAAGGATTTGCAAACAAAAAAGAAAAGAAAACGAACCATAGTCTTTGTCAACAGAGGCAGTATGGAAGATTCCAGAATAAACAGAGCCATCCCTAACATGGACATCAACAGGGAGTCCAATTATGCACATGGTAGCAAACAGCAAAGCGTCGCTTAAAGAATTCTCTGTTTCTATTTCTGCTCTGTTTTTATAACCCATCAGCCTATTCTGTATCTCGCTCTTTCCAATTAAAATCTCTCTATAAAAGCTTCGAATATATCTATCAACAGATGCAAGAGGTTTCACGAATGGCGTTTGCAAAATCTTTTTGTATTAAAGGGAAGATCTAAAGAGTGAGTAATGTCCTGTTTCTGTTTAGTGCTGAAACAAAGACACGACAGAGAATTGGTAATGCGTTTCCTTCTGCGCGATCGTTTCTCTGTTTTTTTCTCTTTTTTTAAGGCGGTTTTCATGTCATTTACTCTATGTACAGACCATAAAACTGAGAAATTTGCACCTATTATCAATTAGCATTGGGTTGGATATTTGGAAATTTTATTTTTCAAATTAAAGATTTTTTTTTTCATTCATTAGGAGGCATGTTAAAGTAACACAATAAATTTTTTATTTTTATTGTGAAAGAACCAACGCTCTTTATACTTATAAAACTACTAATCAGACCATTTTATATTTTTTATCAATTAAAATCGAATTAAATATTATTATTATCATTAATTAATAACTTCAAGAAAAAAATTATTAATCCATTCCACCTATTGCTAAATTACTCGTCTATAAATGGTGTTGGGATTTTAATAGAAGGCATTGTTGATTAGTGGATTATGATTTTTGGAGTTTTTGTATTTAGGTTATTGAAATTTAGAAATTTGTTCTTTGCCGTTTTTGACTGAAAATCAGACGAGAAGAAAACGCATCCTGTCGTCTGCTAACGGATGTGAAAATTATCCCTCTGGATTGGTTGTCGTTTGTACAAATCGTGGATCCAAAATGCACACTTGTCAAAATCTCTAAAACTGGCCGCTGACGTGGCATAAAAATGTAGTAAGCCATTTTTTTTTAAATAATAAAACCTCCGCAAAAACCCTAAACCCTCTGTTAATGTCTCCACTCCATCTCTGTCTCTGAGCTATCTCGCCTGACTTGTCATCTTTTCCGATTCCTATTCTCCGATCAACCAACCACTCTTTTATCTCTAACCGTAAAATCTCTGTTTTCTATCTTAAACACTGAAAATCCATACTTCCACAACAACAAACGAAATGAGGAAGCCGAAATCCAAGTCTAGAACGCAGCGCAAGCAGCGCAGAGTAGTAGAAGTGGAAGAAATTTCGTTATTGAATGAATGGATCGAGTCCCGAAAACCCGAATCCGGGTCCAATCCTTTGGCTCTTCCACCTCATCCATCTGATGCTCCCATTGGACGCTTACCAGATGGCACTTTCTCGCGCTACCCAGGAGCTACTAAGTTCTGCGAATTGCCTATATCGAAGAAAACAATAGATGGATTGAAGAAAACTCATTATGTTTCCATGACTGAGATACAGAGAGCCTCCTTGCCTCATGCGCTTTGTGGGAGAGATATTCTCGGTGCTGCTAAAACAGGGTCTGGAAAGACCTTGGCTTTTGTTATACCTGTGAGTTCTTCTTCTCTTTTTCTTTATTGAAAATTGGGATATCATTTTCTGGGTTTGGCAGTTGTGCTGTTATTTTTTGGTTTGCATAAGTGAAAGGGCATTTTGTTAGGATTAGGATAATTTATTTCATATCTATTCATATGCATTTATGATTGTTGTCATTTGTTTAGTTGATTTTTAGGGAACAAAATGCCTTATGTATGAGTAATTTTAGAACGCATAATGTGGTTACGTGGAATTATTTTGATTTGTAATTTTAATCTCTGATAAGTAAATGTGAATGTATATTGTCCTTTTATCTACTAGTGAACTATGCATTAGTTAGTCGAAGCATTTCTTAATAACTGCGTGAAGGAATCTCCTTTCTCCCTTCTTTTTTACCCCTTAATATGTCTAATTGTATTTCAGGTTCTGGAGAAGTTACATAGAGAGAGATGGGGACCTCAAGATGGGGTAGGCAGCATCATAATATCTCCCACAAGGGAGTTATCCGGTCAACTTTTTGATGTATTGAAAGCTGTAGGAAAATACCATAATTTTAGTGCTGGCCTCCTAATTGGTGGCCGCAAGGATGTTGACACTGAGAAGGAGCGGGTTAATGAGCTGAATATTTTGGTTTGTACTCCTGGTCGGCTTCTTCAGCACATGGATGAGACTCCAAATTTTGATTGTTCGCAACTTCAGGTCACAGTTTGCATTCTTCACGATTCATTTTGTATCTGTGTTTCTTGGTTTCTTTTTTATCTTATAATAAAGTTCTTCTACAAACCATGGATACAAGAACAAAAGGTCTGTAAATTGCTGTCATGTCTATTTATGGTGCCTTTCCGGCTCATCAGAAACATCATGTTGATCTGAAGCATCCATTCTATTTTTATTATTTCTCTGGTGTCATTTTATATCCATGGTAGTATTGGGTTTATTCATACACTTGAATGAATGAGCGTGTGCTATTGTCTTGTTTTCCTCTGCTTTTTGAATCGTTACGAGTAACTTGTTCTTGCTCTTCTTGCTCCTGCCCTTTCTACGATAGCCTCTCATGAGTGCTGAGCCTTGTTTGCTGGGTAAGTTGCATTGAATATCCTGTTCTTTCTAACTGGTTTAGGTGTCATTTTGTTGCTATGAAACAGGTTTTGGTCCTTGATGAGGCAGATCGGATTCTTGATGTTGGCTTTAAGAAGACTTTGAATGCAATTGTTTCACAGCTACCTAAGCAGAGACAAACCTTGCTTTTCTCTGCAACTCAAACAAAATCTGTTCAGGATCTTGCAAGGCTTAGTTTAAAGGATCCAGAGTATGTTGGTGTGCATGAGAAATCTACAACAGCAACTCCTAGTCTCTTGCAGCAAACTGCAATGATAGTTCCTCTTGAGCAAAAGCTGGACATGTTGTGGAGTTTTATGAAGGCACATCTTAATTCGAAGATTCTGGTATTTCTTTCAAGCTGCAAACAGGTAATTTCACATCTTTTTGTAAATGAGACAAACATGTAGTCTCTGGATGACAGATTTGCTAAGGCCACTTTGATCTTGTGTATGATTATGCTAGGAGTGACTTTGGCTCCATATTTCAAATTTGCTCAATTAGTATATTGTGATTGTCACTTGTACATAAATCATTTACTTTACAATTACATTACTCTAATCAAGTATGTTCCTTTGTTTCCAAAATTTATGTCTTTCAGTTGTTTGAGTAATCCCTCATTTAGATCTACTGGTGCTATTGCTTACAACAACTGTTTCTGATGATGTAAACTGATCATTTATATTGTCTGCAAAGTCATATTATAATGATTCTAAAGATTCAAACTTTTGTTAGTTGATTTTTTTTAAAGGAATTAGTAATAGTAATGATGATGATGTATGTAGCAATGGTGGCACTGGTGTTAGCGATGATGTTAGTGGTATTATGGTAGTTGAGCTTCTGTTTAGTAGTAGTACAGCAAATTTTGTCACTTATTATTGACTATGGTGTTCTCCTTGCGGTCATGACTCTTGGTTAATTGTTAACCCCAGGTATGACATGATCTTTATTCAAAACGGATTCAAGAAATTTTCTAACTTTTCTCAAGCATTGGAAAAAACGGGAATTAATCATTTTGAAATCAGTATATCTGGACATGTTTGTATGTGGTCTATCACGAGGCAACTCTATATTCTAATAAGATGCTCCATTCTATAAAAAACAATGAGGCTTCTTTTGCTTCTCCCATTTTTTCCCCCTTTTCCCCGAAGGCCTACGACTTATTTGTTTCCAAGTTTTTTGTGTATATTATAATTTTTTATTCTAGCTTTTACTCTTCTCTATGGCCTGAGAGTTCTGTGTTATTACAGGTGAAATTTGTCTATGAAGCATTTAAGAAATTGCGGCCTGGGATTCCGTTGAAGTGTCTTCATGGAAAAATGAAGCAAGGGAAAAGGATGGTAATCTATTCCCAATTCTGCAAGAAGCGTTCAGTTCTCTTCTCAACTGATGTGGCATCAAGAGGCCTTGATTTTAATAAGGCAGTTGACTGGGTTGTCCAGGTCAGATATTGGTTAATTTTGGTTTTCATGAAGTGGAAAATGTACAATTGTTTCTTAAAACTATTTGATTTCAATAGGTGGACTGTCCTGAAGATGTTGCATCCTACATACATAGGGTTGGTCGCACTGCTCGCTATCAATCTGGAGGAAGGTCGGTTTTATTTTTGACACCTTCAGAAATGAAAATGCTTGAAAAATTACAAGAAGCAAAAGTACCTATACAGTTTATTAAGGTAGGCTACTTAATTAAAAAGAAAAGAACAATCATCTCAATCATTCATCTTCTTTTATTTTATTTTGCTTATTTTATTTTATTTTATTTTATTTTATTTATTTCTATTTTGGATGATTGAACTAAGCTGTTCAGTTTTACTTAAAAAGGACCTCAGCTTGAAGATTGGCTTGATCTCACATTTATAATGTCCAATCCCTTGTCATCATCAACTGATTGGTACTAACCATGCTTTTTTTCCTTTCTTCTAATTTTCAGGCAAACACTAAAAGGTTGCAACCAGTTTCTGGTTTATTGTCAGCTTTACTGGTCCAAGATAAAGATATGCAGGACTTGGCTAAAAGGGCCTTCATAACATATATCCGGTCCATCTATATTCAAAAAGACAAGGAGGTGTTTGATATAATGCAGCTACCAATTGATGAATTTTCTGCCTCAATGGGTCTACCGATGACACCGAAATTCCGTTTTCTGAATCAGAAAATCAAGGGAAAGAAGAAAGCACAAATTGAATTGGACAATCATGATGAGGATAATGCAGATCCAGCAACTGGTGGATTCAGTGAAAAAGATTTAGGACATTCAGAGAAGTTAGATATTGGTGATTTTGGGGAAGAAACTGTGGAAAAAAGTGAACTTCTGCTAGCTAAGGATAAATATGGAAGTGAATCAAAAGCGAGCGAACTTGAGTCTGTTATGTATGAAACTTTTATAGAATATTCATTTTTAGATATGAACTTCGGATATAAAGGGCTACAGAATGCAAAAAGTTGAATAGTCAAGTTTAACTCTGATGATGATTCTCCAATTAAAATTTATACAATTGCATGGGGTATCCTGTAGTGATCTGTCATAGAATTGAATGGCTGTTTTTCTAATATATATATAATCTTTGTTTTAAATGTTTCGCAGACCTGCAACTCGGGTTTTGAAGAAAAAGAAGTTGAAGATTAACATCCATAGGCCATCAGGAAAAAAGGTTGTCTTTGATGAGGAAGGCAATACACTTCCTCCACTTGCAAGGATAGGTGATGCCGGGAATGTCGATATTTCATCTCTACTTGATCAAGGTAAATACTGACACTTATAAATTGTCAACCATGAACAGCCCCTGAATGGTTCTACTTGAGTTGCAGCAGCAAAATAGCCAATTATGTGATCATTTTTCATTATCCATGTGTATATACGAGTCGTTGGTGAAATGTTATTTCCTCAAATGCATTTGCTGAACTTTTCTTGCCAGCCAAATCAATTGGGGATGGTCAGGTTGACAGGTTGTGATCTCGCATTAGATGTCTGTGTCATTTGCTTAATCTGTCAATTTTGTAGGCAAAAGAGAGGAATATTATAAGAAGGCAAGGGAAGATTTAAAACAAGCAGACAAAGAAGATAAGCTTCTGGACCGCCAGCGTCGCCGTGAGAAACGAACCAAGGAAAAGATGAAGCTGAAGAAACAGACTGCAGAAGAAGAGGATGAGGAAGAAGATGATCTTTCTGGGTCAGAGGTGGAAAGAACAGGTGACAGGAAACACAAGAGGACGAAGATATATTTTGATAGCGATAGCGACGATGGTAACACAGTAAGGAAGAGAGAGAATCTAGTGAATACTGATTCTATTTCTCTAGCAGAGCAAGAAGCTCTAGCTCTCAAGTTACTGAACTCTATGAACTCACAGATTCCATAGATTATTTTTTTTCCCTGATGCAATCACAAGTTGGTGGTTCTTATAATGTTTTCACCCTTTCTTGCATCTCGTATAAGCCAGGAAAAATTTGTTATTTCGTTCTATTGAATTTAATTTTCAGGGTACTTCGTTTTGCTTCAATTATTAGATGCAACTCAACATTGCATTTTGTTTCCTTCGTTTTGTTTTGTCATAAATTCTGAAAATTTTAACATAACCTGAAAAAAATATAGGGGTTCACATGGTGCAGTTCGTGTAACAAGTTGGTTCTTTTCATAAATATTTCAAAAGATGAGGAAAACCTATGGAACTAACATTTCATGGTTTGGGTAAAAAAATACAAATAATAAGTAATAGCAAACCGTGTGAAGTTCATCATATTTAAGATGCAAATACAAAATTCGCATCATTTTACATTTTATTAGGTGACAATTTCCTTTTCCAAAATAATATAATAAAGCGATATTCAACTCAGGAGAAGAAAATCAATTGGAATTTTCTTTTTTTTCTGAAAAAAGAATGAGAAGAAATCATGCAAAGTCAGTAAATCCCACAAGCACAATAGCATAGTAATTTAAAGTATAAAGTTGCATTCGACACAGCACAACAGCAATAACTGGCAAATCCATCGCGTATAACAATCATATTGGAGTGCAGTAATGCTCACTGCATGATGCCTCAACACACACACACTAGTCATATGCATAAACTAACGCCTAAAAACAAAATGGCATAGAAAAGCCTAGTTCCAAACACCAAGAAGCATTGTACAACAGCCTGCCAGGATTTAACAAACTGCAACCTCAAGTTGTGATGCCAAGGATTACGGCCAGTCCTCGTCCTTCATCCAGTAACAGAAAAATAGATCACTGCACACAAGAATGAAGCACATAAATACCAAAATAACAAACAACATAAATGACAAAGCTTGAAGATGCGTCACCAGAAAAACAAGTTTGCAGTATGGTTTTAAACAAAAACCTCCTTTTATAAGTGTTCCACTAGATCTAAACTCTATTTAATTGATTTAACAATCAACTTTTGCAGTTCAAGTTCAGCTTGCCTGCTGCGGCTGTTGGTAGACCTGCTGCGGCTGTTGGTAAGTTCCCGGTTGCTGGTAGTTCCCATATCCAGGATAGCTACCATAGTACATGTTAGGGTCTTGGGGAGGAGCGTATCCATAATCATATCCCGGTGCATATCCATAATATCCACCATTCCACTGGCTTTGATCAGCCGATGCCTGGATATAACAATGGATCCAGTTTGAGTTTGAAAAATACATGAAATAAGCACTGAAAACCAAATATATTTTGAGGGTTACAAAACCTGTTTGTTAGAAGGACTGCGCCCCCATGAAAGTCGAATGCTTTGTCCTGCTAACTGGGTTCCATTCAACATCAACAACGCTTGCTCCGCACAAGCTCTAAAAGAAAAATATCCAGATCAGACCAACAATATATAATATCAAGAAAATAAGTATGTAACAGCATTTCAAGCAGATATTTTCAAATACCGGTTAGCAAACTGAACAAACCCACATCTCTTGCCCGCAGGTATTTTCACATGCACTAGCTCACCATATTTACCAAACACTTGTCTCAAATGCTCATCCGAAACACTAGGATCCAATGCCCCAACAAATATCTGCACTCAAGAGAAGTAATAAGTTGACTGTTTAGACTAGGATGCAACCTATTTCAACAGTAAAACAAACTACCCACTGTTGTATTATTTGGATCATTCTCGCCCTGGCTTCCTTGAGTATTCTGATAGGGAGCTGCAAACCAGGAATACATGTAAAATAAAATAGGAATAGAATGATAATGGAAAAAATGTAAGTCATGCATAAATGGAGTGTAGCCTCAAAGGAAGATGCCAGAGGACAGCTGGAAGTTCTTATCAAGGAAGAAACATGTAGTATGAGCACAACATGATCACTAACAATGTGATCACCACCATCCCCCACCCAAAAAAAACCAAAGAACTAGTGCTGTCCCTGATAAAGACATCAATTTAGAGAATACCATTGCAAAAACAATGCACAATCAGTTACAATAGCTATAAACAACAAAAAATAATAATTTTCAAGTGCACCAATAATAAACAGAATCCCAATGCCACTGTTTTCAGGCAACTTGCAGAATTAAGAAAAACAATTAAAACCGGACAAGTAGAAAATTCAACTTAAAATGATAATACATAATTTCCTCAGGATAAAAATCAGACAGGACCGCATTTTAAGCAAACACAATAACAATAAACATCTGCCTTACAACCACACAATAACCAAAGAGCTGGGATGGACATCAAGGAGACAGAAGTATAGTTTTAGACATTTTGTATTGCACATATATTCTATGTGCCAAAAGAAGTATGAAGCATAAAAAAGATTGGATGCAATTAGGAGAGAGTACCTTTAGCCAAAAGAAGTCAAAACCATAATAACATGTTCAAAATCCAAACCAAATGAGAGACCTCAACTAGATTTAATTTACTAGGTAATTGAGAAAATTGTCACCACATAACATTAATATTTAATTTTCATCCAATCAATATGAACAGAATGATCATTTCATCCCATACTTCATGTTGTTGATTAGGTTCACTAGGTCATTTTATCACATGTTACTAAAATATCTGGGAGACAATGATCCTCACACTAGTTCCTAGATGTTATAATGCTACAAGCTCAAAATTTTAGTCTGGATCAATAATTAACACTTGTGTAAAAGAAGCTACAGGAAAGCAAGTATCTTGAGGGAAAAAAAAAAAGATGGTGTAGGAGACAGAAGTGCTGTACAACAACTACACATCTAAGGAGGGGTAGCTTAAGTAATCACCAGTCAAATGGAAACATCTTTTTATGTATGATTACTCCAACTGATTTCAAGCATTTTGAATGAGCATTCAAAGCTAAGGTCCTTTCATGAGGTAGAATATCAAATAAAATTTATAAAAATTTAAAGGTGCAGACCATAAGTAAACAGTTGCAAAGTAACTGAAACATGAAGAAATAAATGACGGCTGTTATTATAAAACATAAATTAAGGTATACTGGAAAGGAAGTAAACTATTCTTTGGATAAAAAGAAGGTGCAATTTAACTTGAGCGGTAAAACTTAGAATGTAAGGAACTGAAAAAGTAATTCTGGAATGTAGCAAATCGCCACAAGAAAATTAAGTAAACTTATGACGTAAACAAAGTAACTGACCTAAAATGAGGCCACGCATTTAAGTGGAATCATTTCAGCTGAAATCAGTTCCAGGCCCCCGAAAATGAGAGCCTCTTGGTGTCCTGCTTTAAGACAACATGAGGTTTATATAAGATTATGCATGTTTTAACGGGAATTAAATGTGCCCAAGTTTACAAAGGTAAGTACTGGAAGGAAATGACTTTTCATATTTCATCTATCTTCGAGATCAAAACTGGAAGCACAGCAAATTAAGAACACTGTTTGAACAAAATCAACTGTAAAATGAGCAAATAATTAAAGAAATTCAAGCAATCAGCTAGATTCCACACATAAAAATCAAACAGCTACATTCCATTCAACAACGTTGCCTAGAATTAATAAAGACAACTATATGGCATACCTTTCTGAAATTGCTGTACTACAGGTTTCTTTGTAGCAGCTGGCCCAATCCTCATTTGCCTAGTGGAACAATACTGTCCATTCATTTCAACCATGGCTCGTCTTTGTTCATTTTCATCACCAAACCTCACAAATCCATATCCCTTAGAGCGTCCAGTGAGCCTGTCAGTGACAACTTTTGCACCTTTAACAGACGTGTACACATTCCTAAATGTTTCTTGTAATAGGTAATCATTGACGTCAGCAGCCAAATCTCCAACAAAAATTGTAAAATCAGGACCATCATCTTGACGCCTTTCACCAGCCGCAAGAGTAGCCCAATTCAGACGAAAAGTCTGGTCAGTATTTGGCATCAAGGCACCATTATATGTCTGCAAGATCCTCTCTGCTGCGGCACGACTAACAAACTCAATGAAACCATAACCCTCTGGAAGGCCTGTCTGCTTATTTCGAATAACCTTAGCTGAAACAACCTGCAAGACACCAACAATAACACTAAAATCCAATCGCATTCAGATAACCTAAGCACATGTTTGTAATTTCCTTACTCTAAACAAAATATGTTCTTTTAACACGTTTCTCGCTTTTTCCCATTAAAAAACAAGCGACATAAAGAATTGAAATCAACATAGATTCACATCCACCCAGATCAAGGTCATCACTACAGATATAAACTGCTGCCTCACGTTTAATCCAGTTCATTTACTTATATATACATGCATTATACATATAGCGATTGTAGAAAAATATTACAATGTTCATGTAAAACCCATATGCAGTAAATTAAAGCATAATACACTTGCCCTCAACAGAAAAAATACTATACCCTTTTGCATCTGAAAAAAACAAAACCCAGTTCCTAGAATCAAAACTAAGAACGTGAAACGTATAGAGAATTGAAACTAATCTATAAAGATTACCTCCCCGGAGGAAGAGAAGATGCTTAAAAGGTAATTTTCGTCCATCCACTGCTGCAAGTCCCCGATCCACAACGATTTGATCTCGGCGGAATCTCCATCGCCGCTACCTTGTGGCTGGGACACGCCGTAAGTCGGGGGAGGCACAGGCGGCGGGGTCCAACCAGAAGGAGGTGGAACAGGCTGCTGCTGCTGTTGCATCATCCACTGCTGCTGCGTTTGCTGTTGGTACTGCTGATCTGTCGGCATCTGTTGAGGGACTACTCCGGCTCCGGGCTGTTGCATCATATTGTGGATTAGGTTAATCGAAAGAAAGGACGACTGGATCTGAGAATATCTGAAAACCGGAGAGAAAGGAAATATAATGTATGCAATTTCGAATCCCAAACGCAACTGAAGGGCAAGGGAATTTGCGAGAGAGGTCCGGGTAAGGATGGCTTTATATTGGGAGAGGACATGAAAAGTCGGTTTTGTTTTGGGCCTTACGGTTAGTGTAACAAACTTGGGTTGGGCTTCAGTGAATTGAGTTAGAATGGGCACTAATGTTTTATTTATTCATGAACTTTTCTTTTCTTTTAATTCATTAGGAGAATTAATGTCCTGCAAATAGCTCATTATATTAGTAAATAACCTTTTGTTTGACAGTAAAACCACGGATCGAATTAAACCGGAGACCGAATCGAACTATTTGCTCGCCTTTAGTTGAAGGGACTTAAATTGAAAACTACACGCTTTTCACCTATAAAAAAATCAATCATACAATATTATATCGACATTTTATCATTGATGGTAAACTAATAAAAGAAGTAAAAAATTATTGCTTCCGTTTTAATTCTTATTAGGAACAACTATGTGTAAAATTTAAATCGTGGTCTTCGGAATAAAAAAAAATTATCTACCTTGTATCTATCATTTTAAAATTGTCGTGTCAAAGGTATTTTAAGGAATAAAAATAAATATAAATTTCAATTCTAAATTTATTCTAACACGAAAATCCATTTGCAAATATCATGCACAAATTTCACATTTGAAATTCATTCATATACAACTTGATATAAATGTAAATTTTAGGTTTCATTTAAATGAGTGAAAACGAGTTAAACAAATTGATTCTTTTATAAAGTTTACACTCAAAATCAAAACATGATTACAAATAGACAAGCTTTGTTTAGTACTACAGTCTACAAAGATTATAATCACTCATCGGCAATCTTAACCACTTGTTTTCCAAAATTACGGCCGGTGAATAGCCCAACAAAAGCCGCAGGAGCTCTTTCTACGCCATCAGCAATATCTTCAACATGCACAATCTTCCCTTCTTTGATTTTTGGTATTAAAATTTTCAGGTACTCTGGAAAAAGCTGATAGTAATTGGAAACAACAAATCCTTCCATACGGATACTTTTCAGTACAAATTGCACCACACTGTACACTCCATCAAATTGGTTTAAATTATATTGTGACATTCATACGCACACGATAATTCGTCCTTGAAATTTCATATTAGTAGCACTGCATGGAGCATCTTTCCACCAATATTGTCAAAATACATATCAATTCCTATAAATTACAAATCCACAGTAAGAATCTGGTGTACTTGTTTTACTGATATTTCAACCATCTTCAAGACTGTGATCTGAAAAACAGAAGAGAAAAACACAGAAATAAGAAAACTCAGCATACCAAGGATTCCGGTATGATAGGAAAGTGGCAAATCGGTGTGATGGATTTTAAAGAGTCTAAGGAGTCGGTGTTGGAACGAGACTATACTCTTCCCAACCAGTCATTCCCCAGACCAAGTCACCTTTCTTGAAGTTTGGATGCCTTGATTCTATAACTTTAGCCACTCCAATTCCAATTATAACAGAACCAGGCTCGAAGGACTCATGTGGGTATCCTTCGATTTTGGTTCTCATTCGACTTCTCATATATGGATCACAAGACAAATACAGATTCTTGACAGTTCCTTCTGGCACTCTGAGTTTGATCAAAGCAGTACTCACTAACATGTCTGATTCTTTAGGGTAACCTTCATTCACGTAATCTTTGAATATAATCTGTTTGTTGCTCACTATTTCTTCACTTTCACGATCCATTGTTGCTATTCGCTAAGCTAATTAATTTCTCTCAAGTCTCAACTGTAATGTTGTTCGTACAACACAACCATAGACTCAGAAATGAAGTTTCTGCATACATTTCATAAATTCAACAATGTATAGTCAAAAAGTTAAACTTGACTCTCTCTTTCTGGTGGATAAGTAGTTTTTCAATTGGACTAGCGGTGTAGAGTTTCTACTTATAATCAATGTTTCCTAGAAGCTCTTATTTGTTCATGGCATCAGAGTACATAGGCAATTGACTCTCAATAAGAAGAATAAAAGATGACTAATTCAACTCGAGTTATGCTCGTCTGACCAGGTTAATATCGTTATCTACGAACTATAAGCCAATGAAAATAAAATTTTTTTTATATTTTATCTTTTTTTCTCCATATACAGTAAAAAGTATTCTTATTCCAACGAAAATTTTTATTTTCATTGATTTGAATCGTAGGTGGAATTATTAACCATGTCTAGGTAGGTATTTTTCAAGTGAACCATTTATAAATTCAAATGAGAAAGAGACACTAAGAAAGAAAGTAATAGAAAACATTTCTCTCTCTCTCTCTATATATATATTCTGCAGTGTTTCTTCAACCAAATAAAACAGAGAACAAACATTTGATCTGAATGTTGTTTTGAACGTACAACTTTGCAAAGCTTAATTATGTACTGTTTATTAAACACCTGAAGTAAATGAAAAAGCTAAGAAAATCATTCATCAGCAATTTTAACCTCATCGAATCCCAATTTGTTCTTTAACATATCAATCTTACAATGTGAAGAAATACTAAAAGCAAGTCATAATGAAAAGCTGATCAATTGGGTAAACATAAGGATTTGACTGGGGATGAAATAACTCAGTTTCTCTTTGCTTCCAGCACTTGGAATGAATATTAAAGTTAATAAATTTTGTTTCTTCATAACTGGGTTTAAATGTACTCATCACCAACCTAAACTATTTCGTGAGTTCAATTCCATTTGTTTGAATATTTGAACAAAGTCAGATTTTTATCTTAGCTGGTCATATAATTAGTAGCGTACATCCAACTTTACTTCATTAAATATTTCAACAAGTTTCCATCAATTGTTTTTCCAATTTTCACAAAAATAGAGCAGAAAAGGAATTAAGAATATTAATAATACATTCTGAAGATGGAAAGAAAATTTTCTTGAAATATTCCTTCGTATATTCTAATAAAGCACAGTAGTGCTCAGCTTGCTCGCCATACCGTCTCCAATGGAATCAAGACATGAAACAGAGCACATAACAATGAAACGAAGGAAAAAATTCAAGTGAGAGGACGTAAACAGGATGACGTATTATTATGTTAGGTTAATTTTGGATAAAGAGAGGTCAACTTACGCCTTTATTATTTCGAATACTAAATAACTAGGATGCATGGACTCAACACAGGACACAGTACATGACATAACAAGACTTGGGATATATAAATTTTCAAAAAAATAGAACACGACGTGTTTAGGATAGTTACACTAAAAAATATAATTTATTAAAAAATTAAATATATAAATAGTTATCTATTATTAGTTGAATTCTCAATGATAACATTATCATTAAAAATTATTGCCTCCATCTCTAGTTTATCTAAAGATAAATTGACAATTTTCAGAATTTCAGTATTTTCAAAAGAATTAAATTGATATTCTGTAATGTCTCATATTTTTATTTGTTCAATATAATATTGTGGGCCTCTTTTTTGATAAAAAGTCTGTCACGACCCAAAATCGTGGGCCGGACCGGCACTAGGACCTAGGTAAGCTTAAGGCACCCGAGGCCCGTAGTAAGCCT
This sequence comes from Jatropha multifida, assembly GCA_948099535.1. Taxonomy (NCBI): domain Eukaryota; kingdom Viridiplantae; phylum Streptophyta; class Magnoliopsida; order Malpighiales; family Euphorbiaceae; genus Jatropha; species Jatropha multifida. Next base: position 62 of record CANUEX010210243.1, on the reverse strand, counting down.
AAACTATCACAATCCATCCCTATTTTCATTTGACTATCAGAATAGTAAGCCCATATTATGAC